>SDVV010026132.1:0-12308 GCA_016164225.1 Gammarus roeselii | reverse complement strand
TATATATGTATATATATATGTATATGTATATATATATGTATATATATAAATGTATGTATGCATGTATGCATGTATGCATGTATGCATGCATGCATGCTCTCTGACCATACATACGTACGTGCGTGCGTGCGTGCGTGCGTGCGTGCGTAGGTATACATGTATACATGTATATAGTATTATTCAGTTGGTTACCAATGTAGTGGCAGTGTATCGACAAATTCAAGTACACCTCTGATAATTCGGTAGTATAATGAAGCAACAGAGCAACAACACTGAAGACATCGTCATAGTGAGTTCTGCTATGGCTCGTCAATGTGTGTATCAAGATTGCTTGTGAACACCCGCTTATTCCCAGCAGATGCGCTACAGCAACTCATGTACTGACCGTGGTCGCTAGTGTTTATAAAGCGTTGTCTTCTTACGTAGCATTCGTCAGTTTCATACCTGCTCAAACATATCAGGAAGTCGCATAGTTTGCGTTTCTTTATCCGCTGTACGCCTGCTGGTGTCGTAGCAGCAGCAGCCACATGACGGTGGATAGTACAAAAATGCATGATCATAGACAATGAGAGACACTGGGGCACTCGATGCAGGTGATGCAGAACCTACAACACTGTGGCGCGTTAAGGGGTTAAAGGGTTGTGCAACGTTAAGAGTTGATTGCTTATAGCGATGAATTTCTCACTTTTCGATAAACACTACAATACATGTTATAAGTGCAGCGTAATTATCCTATACCATCTACTGGGTCAAATGCTACAAAGTTCCCAACAAAGTCATTTCTTTGAGCGTTTTATTTAGACCCATCTTGAAATACCCTCATTTTCTTCAGAACTTTTACTCTTTCTTCCCACTAAATAAATGTATCCCTCCTGAGGAAAACTCGCTTGTCTTCCGGCAACTCCTCCTTGGCTCTAACTTTCTAATGGCTTCGGTTAAACAAGACTGACACTTAGTAAAAAACGAAGATGAACTGACTACCATTCTTGGTAGGAAGGTATCAGACAGGATCTTAACTCTGTGAAAGGGAATATGCATCGAAGACTATTAAGGAACATAGCACAATGCTTTCTATAGCTTACACTTTCCAATAGAGTTTTTTATTTAACAAAATTTTGATTTATATAGAGAGCAAGGCACTAAAACTTATCCAACGATCATAAATTACAACTGTCTCATAGATAGATCAAAAATGAGGAAAGAATCAAATATAAATAACGTTGAATCTTATTCAACGATTGGTGTTGATGTTTCATAGCCCTAAAGACATGATAAACTTCTAATCCTTTGCATGTAACAATGACAACCGCAATCAACTGAACCGCAAGCAAGCGTTATATCTCAGTTTGATAAGTAAAGAGGAAGAAAAATACCACTCGTGTCTTAACGACGTTCAAGGTGCTATTGCTGGCTCACAAAACCAATACCACAGTAGAATCTGAAATTAGCACGGGAGTGGGATGGTAGAAGCGTCTACATTGCTAGCGTCTTCACAAATGAGGACACTGCCCAGAAAAGTGCACATGTTTAAAAAATATTCACTTCCTTCCTGATGACGTGGAAGAACAATTACGTGAATTAAACTTTTACGAATCTATAAGATGAATTATTGGTGTTACGCAAACGAGAATATTACGTATATAAACTATCTTCAGCAGGTCTATGGGTTGTGGGATTAGCCCTGTTGATTAGGAAGCGCAACGGTAGTAGTATGGTAGACTCATAAATCTATGAACCAATCACACTCACATCCGTGGTCGGCAAAACCTCGGAACGAAAAATGGAAACATTTGTAACATGTAATGGAAGAACATCATAATATCTCTACGCATCTCGTTAATGAACGACATTTTTTTGTTATTTTACCTGAAGAGAAACCACCTCATCGAGGACACCCAAAACGGCTCAACAAACATACATATCTACCCCACAGATCTCTTCGACTTTTTATATTTCATTAAGATATATGCCGGCACGTAACATTCAAAGAGCGATTGAAATGGACCCCCATGAAAGTTAACTGAAAAAAAACTACACACGCTACAACTGAAAATGATCCCACGTGGCTTTAGAATTAGCAACGGGTCTGCGCTGGAAACTGATTAAGTCAGTAGGCTACAGTTACTGAAGTACCCGATGGGAGTGGATGGATTACAAAGATCAGGGGTTCATGGACCCCTGATCTTTGCAATCTCTGTAAATGACCTCGTCACCGGCCTCGATAGAGGGTTATCTAAAATAAGCCACGACGCAATCCCATGCAATACCGGGGTACTGTTTTGCGTCGATAGGGAGTATGCATAGTTACAAGGCTTACCAATTCGAGCATTGCATTTGTGATCTGGTGTCTATTGAAGCCACCTGACCAGCAAACATCAATGACACAAAATAAATGAACGTCAATGGACAAATGGTTACTCGATGTTCAAATGCAGCTGTGGCAATGACCGCAATCTGGTAAACTGGCGTCTATCCATCAGAAGTAATTTATTTCCATACACTACCAAGAGTGGTTCACTATCATCAATTCTCACGTAACATCCCCCGATTGAATGACAAGTGTCAACAGAGCACACAAAAAATGCTCGCAGTCGAACCCTCGGTTGGAGAATGGGAAACCAAGTTCTCCAACTGAAGAGGCCAAGTGTTCATCATGTGATTGTACACGGTAAAAACATGCATGGATAACTGACAACCACCTAGTGGCCGTAGACATGTGACCTGACGCGTCACCACACCCCTGTTTTACCAAGTGCAATCGGCGTGAAACACCTACTGATGCATTGCAACGCACTCGCAACGGCCTGACAAGCCTTCTTAAATCCCTCTTGCAACCTACAAAGCATACTCACAGACCAGATCTGCCGGAAAAAGCTTTCGGAAACCATACCGGACTATACGAAGGAGTATAAAAAATAAAATACCGGTGCAGGCAGGATGTCTCTCCACCTCACAATTCACAGAGAGGTTAATCTGTTTGCGTAGCAGCGTTTAAACTGTTTCTGTTTCTGTATGCATCAGCCCGAGTATGAACCAAAGATGAAATATCAATTAACTGATATCTATAAACTGATAACGGCACTGTTTTCGCACACGAATTAGTGCGAACTAACCAGAATCGTTGATCGTCGTGACCTACGGGGAGACTGTCGCGTTGAGGCTACGGTGGGGATAAACCCTTAATCTTGATCCTAATCCTAATCTGACATACAGTGAACTGTAAGCGAGACTGCATAACTATACAAAGTGATCATCAATAAACAAGTAGACTAGCTGAAAAAATAGCATATAAACCATAATGTTGACAGATCCACTGTTGTTCACATCAAAACATGAAAAATAAACCCGGACTCTGTGACGGCAGTGAACCGTTAGCGAGGTCTTTGAATATTATTCATTAAATCAATCGAGTTGAGGAATCAAGTGGAACTCAGCTACATGAAAAGAGAGGCCTTGGTTATATATAGGCACATAAATTTCCACTGTAAGTCCAGGGACATCGTGCTTCTAATATAGATAGACATCACTCATCTGGCCGCACGAGGAATATGCAGAACAACTTTTGTCATCTCACATTAGAGAGGTTATCAAGGAGACAAAATGTGTTCGGCACCGAACATTAAAAAAGTTTCCGGAACTGAGAAAGACGACGTCCCGGTAATCGCTGCACGAACTTATACTGATATCGCTTGAATGAGGACGGTTTACTGGTAAGTTAACACAAAACTACACATATCTAAATGGTTTACTAGAGCTGAACACGTAAACCTCTCTTAATATAACCCAAGGAGGAGGAATAACGGTCAAAAATGTCAGCTAAAACATTAAGAACTTCAGTAGCCGAAAACAAATCAATAAACGGAACGGTTTACCACATGAAGTGGTCAATAAATAACGTCAACATCCTTAAAACATGACTCGACAAACACTGGGAGACAAATCCATCCCCATCCTATGTTTAGATAGCGGAAGCACCATTGACGCTGAAGTTGTCAGAAACCTCTTTTGGGCCTTCAGTGGTCGTCAGCCCATGAATGATGGGCCCCACATCCAGGCTTGACTAGTTGAATTGCAATTTTTGTTATGTAGAAATTGCTAGATAGAACTTTTCGGTCCGTCCCAGGCCTACTTACATACTATACCTGACCCGCCAAGAGGTTGGGGTGTAGGTGTGGGTGTACGGACACTTACTTAAATTCCAGGCAGGACGCTCCCGTACCAATTAATACTGGTGTGAGACGCGAGTCAGCATCAGCACAGATTTGTGCAGGTGAGAGACTGGCCAGACATTTTATTGTGACTTCTCGTGTACCTGTGTTATAATAAATAGGTGATTAGTGTTCGTGCTAAGATGGGAAATAATAGGTGTAAGAAAATAATGATAAGTGTAGGAGTATCATAAACTAAGCCTAAGCTTGACGTAAGCCACGCGAGCGTAATGGCGTTCGAAGTCTTGCTCTGCTTGGTCTGCCTCGCCAGAGACTTCGAGGAGCAGGTCGTTGAGCGGCTAAACTGCCGCTTCTGCGAGGTGGATGACACGATAAACAAGGTCATGAAAGCCTTTTGGGACCTGCGTGGAGAGGCGACATCGGATAGAACGGGGGTCTTTAGGCAGAAGTCTCCGCCCTCTAGCACCAGCTGCGCTCAGTCGTCAGCGAGGGGGAATGCAGGTCTGACAGCGTTCTGGAAGAGGTAAAGTTCGTTGAACTTTGGTGCATAGGACTGCGCGTTACAGAAGAAGACCTTTAGAAGGTGTGTCTTGGTCGTCGACTTTTCCATTGGAAGGGTCTCGACCTGGCGACTGCAGACCTGGAGCTCGACCTTCCCTGACGTTTCCTTCATCTCCGCGATTTGTATGTTCGGTGCATGTACGTTCCTGTGAGCCTTGTAATGCATGTACCGTGCCCTCAGCTTCCTCCTTCTGAAGCGACTGATCCCTCTAGGTAGGGTCCCGAGTTGCCAAAACTGTATCGCTTAAAGCACGCTGGACCTCTAGCCTTAGTGCATAATATTTCTTAGCGCTTAAATGGAGTAGTCTGCCAGTCGGGCATTTCTTATATCATTGAGGTGTAGACCGTCTTATAGGAAGAGATCGGACCTTTCCCAAAAGTCATCAAACAAGTTGATAAAGAATACTTTTTCGGACTTGCAAATAGTCTGGAGGACTCGATTTGTATTGGTTAGTTTACTCTACAGTTCATCATCAATATTCATTCGTAGTATGATGGATGTGAAGGACACAGGATTCGTCTTTGCTTTAATGTCATAAATCAACTTCCTATACATGGCTAGCAATTCTTCCGGCCTTGTCCGCCTAAGATTATTGTTGCCTACATGTCAGTTTATGAGTCTCCTTGTTGGAAACCTCAATCTTCGCATGGACACCTTGGATGTTATCAGTGTAGCATATAGTTTGGAAATAACCAGCCTCTTTGCCTTACACCGATTAACAAATTCGAACGCCTGTTGTCGGACGGTAGAATCACCGAGAACAAGTGTCTCCATTTCGCCGGCCAGGTTCGTGAATTTCTCGAACATGTTCCGTGTTGGCATCACGATCGCGGGTCGGTTCACGAAACTGTACCGGTTAGGGACCTACTGAAATCTATCTGAATCTACGCCGTCACGGCGAGGTTGGGTGCGATTTCGATCCGCGGATGTCTTGATCCGAGGTAAAGTTTTACTCCCAGTTTTTGGTTTTCGGGCAGCCGATGCCCTCTTGGCCTAGCGGGAAGTAGGTAGCCCGGAAATGGGTTTAGAAGCGGAACTTAGTCTTGAGCTCTCATTCGGTACCTGTAGAACTGACATAGGTTAGGGGTGAATGCAAGTGGTAGTTGCAAACTCTTACCGAGTACATCGAGGTAGGGAGTCAGGGCTAAACCACCTAGATTCCTCCGTGATCGAACTGAGTCAACCTGGTCAACCATCTTCCGGCATGCTTCTATATCCAGCTGTACCGCTTGGATTGCCTACTCGTTCACTTTCACTTGTGTCCTTTCTTGTTCCGTCAGGCCCTTGCTAGCCTTTTCCATATCGGACATAAATTTCTACTACGGGTTCCGGCGAAACTATACAGACCACGTTTTTTACTAACAAGGTCCTCTTGGACTTCACCCACCTCGAGTCGCACTTCCTCTTCTGACTCACGCGCCATGCCGATCTTCTCTCGGATCTCCACGAACTCACTGACGACGGTGAGCAGCTGCTGCTCAGGAACAAAGACATTTGCTGCAAGGCCTCCGTCCTATTCGTCGTTGTCGTCTCTCCTCCGCAGGCCGTGAAAGGCACCCAGGACCTGGCCAATCATGCCATCCATCCACATAAACGGTGGATGAGGCGCTCCTTGTCTTGCACCTTGACGTCACTGAAGACGTGGCTGCTCAGCCTGGGGAAGCAGACCGATCAGGGCAGCAAACAAGGCGGCATCCTTCGACGTCGTCCAAGGTCTTCTCGCATTTTTTATGCTCGCGCGCACCTATTAAGTAACTTAGGCTCCTACAGTCCAACAGTTATTTATTTATAAGTTATCCACAAAATACTACTGCGAACAATTTTTTCTTAATTATCACTAATACTACACGGAAAGTCACAAAGAAATGTCTGATCAGTTGATCACCTCTTTGAAACCTGTGCTGATGCTGACTCTCGTCTTCGAGTCAGAGGCGACATGATCGAAGTGTGGAAGATTATGGGTGGTAAAAAAAACGTCGACCGAGCGAGCCTTTTCACTCTAAATACGAACGGAGTGACTAGAAACAATGGATTCTCTCACTCGACATCACGCGCAATTTCTTCACGCATAGAGTGGTCGAAGAATGGAACAAACTTCCAGCGGGAGTTGTAAACAGCAATACAATCGAAACGCTCAAGTCGCAGCTCGATGAGTTCTACATAAATCGACGATAAATAGCAAAGCAGTTCCCATTCTTGATGTTGTTAACACAGAAATAGCACATGAGGCCTCATAGACGTCATACTTTAGAACTAATCCTCTTGCTATCAAAAGTCAAACTAGTTTGGGCCAATATCCCTGTTGTTGTCTTCCTACATTTGTAAACCCTCGTAAACACACCAGTTATTAATTGTCACGGGAGTGATAAAGCGTATAGTTAGTCTCGGCCTAACTATGAGTCACGGTTTATCTATAAGGCACCGTCTGTTCTAGGTCCCGGTGTGTCTATCAGTCGCGGTCTGGTTTTAGGTCACGGCGTGTTATTGGTCCCTGCTTGTCTGTTAGTCACGGCCTGTCCGTTAAGATATCTTTACCTTTGTCATCGTTAGAATGCCATGTTGATAACTTTCAAAATCATTAGAAGACCGTTGAAAAAAATGAATTTCTGAGATGCTATACTTTCCATGCAGGCTCTATCCTTAATGCCAGAAGCAGTTTCTACGTGAAACTGACTTCTACTATCAACGTATTACACTTTGTTCTGCCACTCGCGGGAGATACTCGTGTCGAAAGGCATGCCTATTAGTTAGAGCTAAAAGAAGTCCTGATTTTTCCTTTACATGTTTTGAGATCACTTTGAGAGGCGCGATGCCACATCAGTGAAGGTCAACTCTCTGAATCCCATTATCGGGAGCCTAAGGAAAGGCGGCATTATGATGAATTGAAGCAATTGTTTTAACCCTTATTTCACTGATGCAAAACATTTAAATATTTGATGTTCTTTTCATGAAGGCAACGCCCTCCAACTATGAAGTTGGTCGTCTTTTGTCATCTAAAATTTCCAGCACACAATGATTTCAGTCGACCATTATGAAGTGTGATATGTACCTTGCAGAGTGAACATTGGTCATCCACCCCATATATATACATATATTATTTTCGTTCGTCTTCTCCAACGACATTACATCAGTTGCAAGGACTGTTGAAGCCGCTTCCGCTCCATTCTACAGCCCCGCTACCAACATTTGAAAACCCCAATATTCCCGAACCCCTTGAGGCTCAACACAATAATTGACCAATTACCAACGTCGATAAAATTTTCGATGCCGGCTATATTTTAGCACTGTGATTGCACAGCAATTAAGTTGAACAATTCGGCAACGAGGATTGACCGGGCAAATAGCAAAGGAATAGCAAAGCGTACAGTATGTCTAGAGGGGAGGGATGTCCTTGACGAGTTTAACAAGTATAGCTAAAACTCTATTAGGAGTCAATGAAGAGGATTAGAAAAAATGTCACGATTTTTTTTCGTAGAGTTGAGTGAATATTGAACCACGCCCAGTGACCCTAACAGTGATGAATGCTTCTGCGGTGAACTTGTTTCATGTAGTTTGCCGGGGTCCGGTTTTCACTTAGGCCGGAGACATTTAAAGTTCATCGTATATGAATGTGCAGGTAATGAAGTGATTCCGGAGATGAGGGCCACCTGAGGTAAGGGTGATCTAGCTGAGGTGAAGACCTCATGAGGGGAGGGTCTCATAAGGTGAGGGCCTCTTGGCGTGAGAATTTATAGAGGTGCGGTCCTCACCTCGTGAGGGCAGGGTCTCATGAGGTGAGGGCCTGTTGGCGTAAGAACTTATAGAGGTGCGGTCCTGTAGAGGTGAGGGCTTTCGGATGTGGGGACCTTCTGAGGTTTAGGGTTTCTGGAGGAGCCTCTGGAGGTGATAGCGGGAGGTGAGGACCTCCTGCGGTGAGAGCTTGCTCAGGCGAGAGCCTACTGGCATGAGGGCCTCCTATAGCTGATTTGAGGGCCACCTATGTCTGAGGTAAGGGCCTCCTAGTTGAGGGTAGGGCCTACGAGCTGAGGCTTAGGCCTCCTAGAATAGGTGAGGCCCTCTCAGCTGAGATTAAAGCCTTTGAACTGAGGTGACAGCCATCGGGTTGGGGTGAGAGACTGCTAGGTGAGGTGAGAGCCTCCTTGCTGGGCTGAAGGCCTCCAGGATGAAGTGAAGGTCTCCAAGTTGAGGTGTATGCCTCCTGGGGTGGGGGCCTCCTGAGGCATATACGTGGCATTTAACAGTTGAAAAATCGCCCTCAAGTTATCTTTGATACCCGTAAGCTGTGTCAAAAATTGTGATGAAACCTATTCAGGTTGTTTAGAAATCTTTGACCGTATCTAAACTACGCAGTCGGTGGAAGATTATAGTTCAATTTTTGTGTCTTCCTGAGTACAAAACGTACAATTTTACCAAGCAGACGTTCAGAACTTATACATTTGCCATCCTCCTACTCTTCAAAGTGACACTGCAGATAACGGTGCTCGTTGAAATATGAAGATGTCATAATTTTTGGAGGGTTTCTCCGGACATTTCCTTCAGAGGCAGAAATAGTGCACTACATAAGATTCTTTTTAACAGGAACTGAGGTGGTAGCTGCAGCAGGCCGCGTGTGGCCGGGGCGCTGTTGATTTCATGGTGTAGTTAAGACGAGGCTGCGTGGATCAAGATTCCAGAGGATAGATATTGTGCATAGACTGATGTCTTTACTCGTTTTGAGATCGAATCAAATGTAATATTAGATTTCTTGCGGGTGTAAGTTTTCCGTGTGAATACGTGGGATTTTTTAACGCAACTATAGCAATGATAGGAGTACAGTTACGTATTAATAATACAAAAGATTAGCAAAAAAATAATAGTTTAACAAGGTCTGCAGAGTTAACAAGTGTCTGCAGAGTTAACAATTTTTATTTAGCAAGGTTGATCGACTCGACAATTGAAGCTAATCGTCGAACTAATTTATACATTTATAAGACTGACATTCGTTTCAGTATTATGTACGTCACTATGGCAAAAAAATCTATTAATCTCAACCTTCTCTACCCCCATTGACAATTGTCGATCTCGGACCTAACATCTGGTCCGAAGTGTGTGTTGCAGCTTCTCCTCTCAGCACCTTTCAGTGTTTGCGTGTGAGTGTTTGAGGGGAGTGTGAGGTGCGCCTTGTCGTGGGCCACCCTTCTTCCTGTGGGATTCGGCCTGGTGTTTGAATCTGTATAGGTATAATTTCTGTTGCATATTCTGACTGTATACGCCATAGTTAACCCCTCCTACCTGACGACAACACCACAGTGCCCCAACGGCCAGAAAAGTCACAATATCAAAACAAGGTAATCAGTGATAGAATGTACGATTAGGGCAAAACAAATGAAATGGTAAGAATTGTGATGATATTTTATCAATATTTGAAGTACCGCACAGTCATGGTGATGCATGGATAGCGCGTTTCATGGCCCAAACGACTGAAAAATCATACCGGGAGTCCTCTTTTGTATTTCTGTTTATTCTACTATTAATTGAGATGATTTAACAACGACCATCAAGATCATGAACCCAATATTATTCGCTATGAGATCAACATTATTCATTTGTGATAACTACTCTAGATGAATGTTGCATGGGTCACGTGGTTTGGTCGCAAAACTCATGAACGATGGGGGGAATCTCGATACACATTCATGCAATGTTTGATGATTTCCATGACCTATCTAGACAGAGAATACAAATTTCGATAACGATACACTTTAGAAAAATGCGCGAAGTTCATGAGTGGAGTCTTCTCATATATACTCGTATAGTTTTAAGATACTCGTATAGTTTTAAGAAAATACAGATTTTTTCTAAGCTCGCGCATTGAAGCTGAAGCGTCTACAGAGGCTGACTCCAGAGTTGGTAGTTTGATAGGCAGACGTTTAGGGTAGCCTGATCATGTCGAGAGTGGTGCCGAAGCCGACCGCGTGACTATATAGGCCTTATTATAAGTTCTTCTCTAATTGACGCCTCCCACTAAGTCGAATCTTATGAGCCGTTCTGCCACGGCTGCAAACGCAGATCCATTAGGCAAGTGATTGGTTTTGCAAATGTATATTGCTTATGCAATCAGCTGGCGGGGCACGACGGCTTATGACAAGCGATAGCCTTATTCAATAAAAAATAAACCACATTGTGACGGCAGCTATCTTAGCTGTAGTCTCTACTGTTAGATAGCAATGAATAAAAATCCATTTGACCCTTATAAGGATTAAGATCATTTTAATCAGCTTATACGTCCTACCATTATTTGTATTACATAGCCATAAATAATATAAACTCATATTAAAAGTATTTCGTATATAATTGAAAATAATAATTGAGTTTGATATCATACATTATTTCCAACACTTCTTTAAATGGACACAATTAAATTTTGCGGCCCAGAAAACAGAGGTGCAGTGATGACGAATCTGCAGCTATTGATGTTAGGCTCTCCTATTGAGAACAAGGGCGAGAGTAGGTACCGCCGAGAAGGAAGCTGTCAGCATCGTCTTGAAGGTAGGCAATCGGTATCGCTGCGAAGGTTGGCTGCCAGCATCGCTGCGAAATTAGGCTGCCATCAATTTCTGCGATGGTTAGGGGTGGATGTATGATTATTCATTTCATAGATCAGTAACACCTATTTCAGTATTTGATTATTTCTTATTTCGTGAGCTCTATTATTTATCTTTACCCCTTGTTCATGGTGATCAATTTTGGATGAGTTATTTATTTATGTATCGTTAGCCCTAGGTGGACTAAGCGGTGTGTTAGTCTAGTCTAACCAACGATGGGAGAATTTGCACTCTCCCGGGCGCCTACATTATGTCCAACCCCAGCTAGGTGTTTAGATAGCTAAATGGTGAAATAATGTTGATGTTCAGTTTAGAGAGTGAAAGTCTTGAATGGCACTGCGCGTGGAGGAGATGAGGCGAGTCGAGGCAGGTCGAGGCGAGTGGAGACGAGTCGACTGGCAAGGCGATGAGTCGAGACGAACCGAGGCTGGTTGAGACTAGGTGACCCGGGGAATGGGGGATACTCTTAAGACCCGCGGGACTCGGGGGCCCGGGGGTTTCGGGAACCCGGGGGACTTGAATGACCAGGAGGATTTGGGGGGACCCACTTGAAAGCAATCACGGATACGTGGCTGAAATTTAGCACCAGTCATTATTTAGGCGAATTTACTCTTCCCGGTTACTCACTATTTCACAAAGATAGACAAGGCCGAGAGGGCGGAGAAGTGCTGTTTCTCGTGAAAAACACTCTGCAAATATTAGAAGTCATCATTCCAAACAATAGGCACGACATAGTTTCAATCAAAGTAGTCTGTGAACATATAAAATGTCAAATCACTCTCGTCTATCGCCCCTAAAGCAAGGTTGTAGATGATATCGATCTTTACAGCACCCTCGTCGATGTTGTCGCATCACAACACAGTATTGTGCTTGGGGACTTCAATATCCTGG
This sequence comes from Gammarus roeselii, assembly GCA_016164225.1. Lineage (NCBI taxonomy): Eukaryota > Metazoa > Arthropoda > Malacostraca > Amphipoda > Gammaridae > Gammarus > Gammarus roeselii. The sequence continues at coordinate 102 of SDVV010026132.1, read as the reverse complement.
ACATTGATTGGAAAACAGACGAATGTACTGCCACCGGCCAACGTCTGATTGATTATGCAGACGATAAGCTTATGACTCAAATGGCGGAGACACCTACATGAG
>SDVV010026131.1:0-12308 GCA_016164225.1 Gammarus roeselii | reverse complement strand
GCCACAATCGGTCTTCATGCTTAACACACCTTTGCTTCTGCATAGCAGTAATGTCCACAGCTATAATCGGTCTTCATGCTTAAAACACCTTTGCTCCCGCATAGCAGTAATGTCCATGGCTACAATCGGTCTTCATGCTTAACACACCTTTGCTACCGCATAACAGTAATGTCCACGGCCACAATCGGTCTTCATGCTTAACACACCTTTGCTCCTGCATAGCAGTAATGTCCATGGCTACAATCGGTCTTCATGCTTAAAACACCTTTGCTCCCGCATAGCAGTAATGTCCATGGCTACAATCGGTCTTCATGCTTAACACACCTTTGCTCCTACATAGCAGTAATGTCCACGGCCACAATCGGTCTCCATGCTTTACACATCTAAGAACAATTCTCACTTCATTTGTCCCTCGAATGATTTAATTTTGTTAAGCAAAAGTCAATGGCATGAGAATGAGGCAATTAATAAAATTAGGCCGATTCTCACAAAAAAACATGTGTGTGCTTGAGGGTACTGAAGAATATCCAAATTCTTTGTTTCTTCTTCTTCAATTAGTTCTTTGTGAATGCTACACTTCGAGTAATCCTGTTCCTATCGACTTTCAATATAGTCATACTTATTGTATCCAATTGTTTGTTGAGCTAATAACATTAATTCGAAATTTTAGACCTACAAGTGCGTTAAAGTCTCGGATGACGAGCGTTGGTCAAAATGTCTCTTCTTGGAGAAAGAAATATGTTGCTAGGCATACTGTGGTTGACAGCACTTCAGCACGCGGTGAGTAATGCACGACCCAACACTATCCGACTCTCCCGATAGAGGCTGAAGGTCGTGGCTTCAACGCTGTAATGCATTACCGCGGCCGCACACCAATACGCTACAATGTATTTGAACAATGTTCATAATTGACGGACTAATGGTTGATGCTGATTATGCCGCGACGGTGATGAAGAATGGGGCATTTAATGTCTTAGAGAACAGTATAGTTTATGATAGAGAAGTTTGGAATCCTTAGCTCTTGTTGTTTCATGGGATAAATTTCTAAGAAAGAGTGCATCACAATATTTCATAGCCAGTGTTGATATTTTGTGCAACACCAATGTGTAAAAATAAAATACGTGCCACACCAGTATTTTTATATACACCCCTCTTGTTTCATTCTTTCATAATTGGGTCTTTCATTGTTAGTTTATCGTGAGAAGTTATGTGCGGTGTCACGTAAGTTTGGGCATGCTTTCAGTACATGATGTTAAAGTTATCGCAGGGATGATAATTGTGAATGAAATGCGAAACGTTCACCGTACTCGCGCTGTATGAGGTTGCTTGTCTCGCTCATGTTTTCCAAAAAGGTCGTGTTGTGTTGTCGGAGGTGTCGAATTATCAAAACTGCTTGCCCTCCTCCGGTACATTGCAATGCATCAAAACGTAGTGTTTCTTCACTCGAAACTACCTCTTTTTCTCGTGGTATTATTTTTCTGATGTTTTCTTGGATTTTAAACCCCTTTTTCTGTGTCATCGGCTTGTAGTTTGTTCACAAATTTAAGGACATTTCATGTTACAATTTCTGGCAATAAGACATCACAAGGTATGAAATTTCCTGATCAAATGAAAACCTCATGGATTCTTCGCCCGAAATAGAGGAAATTTCATCATAATGGTGAACATTTTTTGCTCAATATATAGGTATCGGGAGCGGGTTATGTGTTAATGATGTCCAATACTCTTCAACCTGTTTTGACTCTTCCAGTATTGGTTGTCAAATCAAAAACATGCATACAAAAAACAAAGTTGTTAACCATTACTCCAATAAATATATAGTTTATTGCTTCAAAAAAATGGATGTATATTGAGAAGGTATCAATCGAATGACTTAGAAACATTTTTGCCTATCATTCATTGCGATTGCTGAACATTTTTTCACTGTGTGATCATTGGTCACTCTGCAATGATAGCAAAACCAATGAACAGAGGTTTGCAGTCTTCAGCTATTCACATTGAACTATTTCAAAACGAGACAATTATTTTTAAGCAAATGTTACTTTTTTTATCACATTGCCGAAATAATTTTTTGGACTGGGATGAAAGAGTTTGTTGCAATAAATTGAACCGTCAACTTTGCGGAGATCTTTTGAACTCGTAATAACCCCTTCACACTCGTGCGCGCGTATTCGAGAGGAAATGATAAATTATGTACTTTATTTAATGACTTAGTTTACCAAGTATTTTTTATCGACAGTCCATGCATAGGTGGGCCGTCGTCCGTTGATGTCAAATGACGCATCAAAATATTCCAGGTAACCTTTCAAATCAGCACGCAGCGACTTATACATTCTTTGATTTTTACAGTGGCGAATAATATAATTAATCATTGTTCACAATATCATCAATTTTTATTGGGTACCTGTATAAGTTCATGTTTCCTGCACTAACATCTTTGTGATAAATTGAGTTTAGCATAATAATGTTTAGACTGATATTTACAGGAGGTTTAGTACCCAGCTTACTTTACCCTTTCCACTTCCAATATTAACATGAGTGCTTGGTCAACACCGCAGCCTCTGCGCCAAAAGGAGCATGCAAACTCAAACAAACTGTACTGGGTTTTATTATTTTACCTCCACGAGTACATAAAAAGATTTGCACTTACTGCAACGTGTCATCTTCAATTAAACTAATCATTTGCTCGGGCTAGAGACACAAAAAAATAAAGTATAATACCTACGGGTAGGCGAATCAAATTTTCGCTTAAAATTATTTCATTACAGACTGACTTAAAAATACCAATTTAGTCTAAGCATTTCACTTCACATTCTCCAACTGGCGTCGTCTTGGGGCAGGAGCAGGTCGCTCGTCATGGGGCAGGAGCAGGTCGCTCGTCAAGAGGCAGGAGCACGTCGCTCGTCATGGGGCAGGAGCAGGTCGCTCATCATGGGGCAGGAGCAGGTCGCTCGTCATTTTAAAAATAAATCTACCGCATTTATTGACGGGTCTTAATGATCAATAAAACGTCATGGTCAATAAAGAAGTAAATCGCTTTAACCAGTTTAGTTTGTAAGTGATATATTGGAATGATCAAGTTAAAAAAAATACCTGAATTTATAAAGCTATAAAAAAAAAACAATCTGTTATATAAGCTCAAATATATTTTTATTTGCTCATGATGAACAATACAAGAGTGAGCAATGGAGCGCAGTGAAAAAAAAATCCATCAACCGGAAATAATCTATCATCCGGCTTTAATCCATCAACCTGCCATAATTAATCAACTGGCCCTTATATATCAACCGGCATTAATCTATCAACCGACTTTAATCTAACATCCGGTTTCAATCTTCCAACCGGCCTTGTGAAACTAACTTTTCCAGTCAGCTATGAATGACCATTGAAAATGGAGGCCCCAATTGTGAGGCAAAATTGCCATAACGAACCATGAAATGGTTCGTTATGGCAACTGTACACATTCATCTTGTTGTGATTGATACGCCCAGGGCGATAAAAGAATTAATTTACAGTCTCATTCAACACTACTTGCTCGTCTCAAAATAATACGCTGTTTCCTTGGGGTGAACTTGCATTCCAATTTGTTCTCTTCAACATTTCAGCTAACAAAGCGTTACAAAAAATATACATCAAGTTTCTATGAAAGCGAGAGCGTGATGACGGACGAATGATTGAATTGGAAATGACGTATACCATTTGTTGCTTGTAGAATATCTAGAAACAAACATCATCCAGGATTTTTTTTCGTAAGGTTTTTAACTGAGTGGCACGATAGGAGTCATATAAAACTCACATGTTGACATTCATTTCCAGTTAATACTTACGGAAACATTCCCCAGTCAAAGTTTGCTGCACAAGTATTCCAGGTTTCGCTGTGCACTTCGCGAGGTGATCCTCCGGTTCATACACAGAGGCGGGGCCGTGAGCGAGAATGTTACTCTTACTATCACAAAGGGCAAAAGAAGTTGTGCATCTATTATTGACAATGCCTTGGTCACAATGCAAGTCTAAAAAATTATTGTCTAACATTTTTTTACCATTGCCCGCTTGAAAAACTTTAATAAACTTAAACTTGACGTTAAAAAAAAATGTCTGTTTTCTACCAGAGCACAGCCTAGAGTAGGACCAGTCCCTCACATCGTCCCGGTGTTTTTTACCCCCTTCTCCTAATCCATCACCGGAGCGGACGCCGGTCAGAAGATATCCTCAGCAAACCAGGTGCAGAGTTTGTTCCTGACTAAGGGTGAGAAGGGGGACGGAAAGCGTTGTACGTTGGTTGGTAAGAAAGGTGCCGGGCATTTTGCTGGCCGCCCTGGCAAAGGACTACACAGGCATTTATACTTAGCATGCAGTTCATTTGATAAAAAGCTCACGTCAATTGAAAGGGGCATCCAACGGCTGTTGCTGACATGCTGCCTTGCAAATTGACGTTGCCTTGAGTTACACTAATTTACCGGGGCCCGTTATCAGGACGCTGGCCGTAATATTGGATTTTTTTTAAAGGTCTGCGATCATTGGAGAGCATTTCCTAAGATGGCTTGGGATGATAATTTACCATAAAGTAATCGAGCAAGCAAATGATTGGAAAGAGGCTTAAGTGACTTTGAAAAGTAATTTTGATCTAATACAAACCAGTGAGGTGTCTCAGTACGGCAGTCTGATTCGGAAACGAATCTGCAATTAATCAAGGCAGAACATGAAGGATTTCGTAACCGTGATACGACAGGTGCGTTTATGTACACTTATTATATTGTCGTGAATCTGTTTTATGATTATATCAGTTTCTGTATTAACGATGAAAATTTTTGTCCACCTGAATAAGTCGTAATAAAAACCGCTACTCCAGATTCTCTGTCTTTCAGTTGAAACAGATTTAAAATCTATAAAAGTTTTCCGGAGTGGAAAAGTTTATATGATGTTCGCTAGAATATTATTCTATTAACAAACACGATCACTTGCAAAACTGAAACTTGCATGAATCATAAATGATTGAACGGATCTTTAACATGCAACGTAAGTATTTGTTTTACCCTGAATATTTCTGAATTTATTAACAATTCATTGGTGTGACGGCCGGGTAGGTCTGGGTGTCTCCGATTCGAGCCGTGTCGAGTAGGGCCGCTCACCAGGTCGAGCTCGATCACTATAAATAGATTTCTATCGGATTTCATCGTCATTGGTAATGAATCCAATTGAACAGGAAGCGACGTAAATGTAATAGTGACTGACATTCCACTAACATTCCGAATAGAACTAAAGCGGCTAACCGGAATCGAACCGTTGCCGCTTACAATGCCGCCCATAACTCATTTAGCCGCAGGATACACATTATATGATATTTATGAGGGTGTCACGTAAACAGACACCTCGTTTTATGAGGGTGTCACGTAAACAGACACCTCGTTTTATGAGGGTGTCACGTAAATAGACACCTCGTTTTATGGGGGTGTCACGTAAACAGATACCTCGTTTTCATACGAGGTAATTCATTTAATAAATTCCTTGTTGTAAAGGCCAATTAAACATTTTTAATAAGCCGTACACAAATTCCATTGACACCAATCGAAAGTTAAAATTCAGGAGTTTGAGAGGCGAGTGTCCCTCTTCAAGAGCAATACACGAGCGAGCGCACACATCACCACCGTCCAACGACACGACCGAGCATAACTCCACCCCATGCACTGTCGTGCGGATGTAGTTCATTTCCGTGTAACTTGCGAATTTTCAACAACCCAAAAGTGTGGTTATGTTTGTTCCCAAATAAAGTGAAGATGTGCTTCATCAGTCAGTATCAGAGAACATATTGTATCGCCCTCCTTGAACATTTCAATAAGCGACTTAGCAAATTGAAGCTCCTGCTCAGAGTCGTGTTGACCATGGATCTGCACAAGCTGAATTTTGAGCGGATTAAACTTTAAACCATTTAGAAAATTCAAGCCCGTCCGAACGCCTGTGAAGTACGACCGACGTCTTTCCGGACAGATTCAATGTTGTCTATGCTACTTCCCGACGAAGATTGACCAGGACGCTGTCTCCCTTGCAAGGTGACAAGTTCCTCAAGTCTAGAGACAATGAGCCGAATACTGTGAGGCGAATGAATATTTGGGTAAAAAAAATCCTTCTGAAAGATTTTGTGTTGTTGCAGTAGAGCCGTTGCTCCAAAATAGAGCTGAATCAAATTAGATCGCTGCTAAATAGATTGTTTTTTATTTCCAAATTAGGAAAATTAAAAAGTACGTGGTTAAAATGGTTGCAATGTGTACCAGGAATGATACGAAATAAATCTCCTGAATGTAAGGTTTTGTTCGACACGATCGAAAATTTTGTACGATTCGGTAAAACTTTATGTTGCCCTCTATACTTAGGAACTAATTTATGGAAAACCCTGTACTTAATATGCGTTTGAAACCAAAAACTATTTTATAATCGATCGTCATTGAAGCGTACAATCCGTGTGTTTTACAGGTCCATTACATAGGCATAGTTAAAAATATGTATCTACGACATGAAGCTGATGCGCCTTCTCTACCGAGTAAAAATAGAATATCGGCAGTCGGACGTAATTATTAATACGACTCCGGCGTCATTTTCTGATCCTAATGTGGCCCGATCTTTCGCCACAACGTGAAGATATTGGGGTCCCTTGAAGTAGTTAATGGGTTGAAGCGCTAGTAATGTATTTGGATAGACAGACGAATTAAATAGAAGACCAGTATGGAGTATTTACTATAAGCGTTAATGGAAGACTGACCAAGTACTATTAGTCAAAGAATAGACTGCCACACATAAAGGATTAGTCGAGCTCTGTATAGGCTTCTGTGACTTCAGACACCTTTCACACAGATATCAATGCCCCCGACCATATTATGTCAGTCCAATAATCCATACTGCAAAATGCAAAGGCGGCGGGAGGCTGGACCTCCCCTGCTTCCGTCAACAGGCAGAGTCTGTTGACGGAGACGAGAAAAGAAGAAGAGAAAAAAAAAATCCGGAACTGTGTCATCCTCTCCTGATCGTGATGTTGCGCACATTGTTCAATAAAATGAGCAATTAAATTGGCACTGATGGTGAATCATCATTACGACACGATGGATCACAATCTAGCAGTTTATTACTACTCGTATGCACGTCGGGCGAACCGCAGTGCCGACCTACTTTTCCCTCATGGCAAACGTGCCTCCACAGGACACGGCTGCAATGAGTTTATGACTTTCATGAAAAAGCCACATACATCATTCACACTTTCCCTTCAATTGTCATTGATTTTGTGAGTAGATCACTTATTTATTTTTTATTTATCAGGGTCATGTTTGTCTCATATCAAATAAATTATATATAATGATACCTTCATATCAAATATCATCCAATGTTCTTTCAAACCGTGATAACATCAGGAATACAGCGTTTTGCCGTACTCATATTGCCCACTTTGAATGCATTCCTACAGTTGGATTAGCTAGTGTTAGCCCTGAAATTATGTTGCTGCAAAACTAACCATCACCTTATTTTTTTTTGATTGCCAATAACGTGAATGATACGTGATAACGTAATGATACTGTCATTCCATTTATTGAGGAAAACAAATTATTGAGATCAAAATAACGTATAAAGGCCTGTTCTAACGGCTGTTCAATATACGAAATAACATTATTTTGACACTCGGCAGCATCACCAGCGTTCCCCACGCCTTAATTCAGACCTCAAAGAACTCCGTCATATTGCAAGGGATTCCTTTCCTAGAAGGTCAAACTCTATAATATTAACGCCTTTTTTTACCCAAACGTTCCCTTCAGCCTCCAAGTAACACACCTTATTCTTTTCTTTCTTCAGACCTTGTCTAAAAGATTCCACACCTGCAATGCTATTTAATGCAATGCTATTTCAATCTTCACTGAGCAACGTGGAAGCCGGGGTGGAAACTTCGTAGACCATATTACGGTGCACGCGTTGATACCTGAAAGGAAAAGTATAACAGTTATTAATATAATTATCGCCATATGCGTTTGAGAAAGCGTAATGCTAGAGCTGCAGGGGAACTGCATTATACACACCTTTACCGCACTTTACACACCTGTACCGCAAAACAGGTTAAATCCCATCAAACAAGCAGTTACTCCACCACAAACTGGATGGGCAACTCAGATACAAGAACCTGTGACTTCGGCACGTAGCGCGCACGTAGAATGCACAGGTATATGCACATGGTATTGCGCATGATTATGCGCAGCATAGTGTTAAGCACAATGAAATGCACAAAAAGATGACCGTGTAATAATCTGAAGCATTTATAGTCTAACTTACCTTATGATTCACACGATAACACACTTGGTTTGCGCCGTTTAATGAAGAAGGTAATACACATATAATTGCATCGAATAATTTTGATATTACTTAATTGACAATATCTGAAAAAAAACTACGAAAACTGATTCAACGACTTTCAGACAATTTTTTGATCATTATAGGTTATCATCTGTAATGTGAACCACATAAATTGTGCGAGTAGTTTCGATAATTACAGTTACAAGTTAACATCAGTCGTGGGCTGCAAACCACAAAGTGATAGCGAAACTTTGGTCCCGCCTCAAACATAATAGCAACATCTAAGCACACTTTTCAAAGAGGCAAACTGAATGCAAAACTTTTTCCCGCCAGTTTACTCATCCTATTGTTGTCTTCAGATAATTATCGCCAAAATATTTCCTGGCTGCAATATTGCGATAGCTGTTTTAGTCGTAGCTGTTTTAGTCGTAGCTGTTTTAGTCGTAGCTGTTTTAGTCGTAGCTGTTTTAGTCGTAGCTGTTTTAGTCGTATACTTGATTGAGATCGACTGTTGATTCAATGAATCGAGTGCGGCCTGCATGAGATAATCGTGTTAACCGTTTTAACAGTTGCTCTGTTGTTGCTTTCGCCGCTCGTGACTGGATAATTGAATATACATTGAACGGCTGAGATGGAAACTGAGTTAACCACACAATTTAACCGGAATTGAAGATTTATAGGCAAAAGTACTTAAGCACTTATTTGAGATTGATTTAGTCAAACTCAGAGAATGAGTGATCGGCTTAACTACTTGACTTATTCTTCCTTGAGCCAGTCTAGTTTAACGGTAACAGCCCGCACAACTGTGTTAACTACCCGCCGTTAAACTCACATTTTATTCTGGCAATTTAAGCCTATATTCGATCACGGGCTCGTTGACGCCAAGCTGTGTTGTAAGTTAGATAGTGGAGGTGAATAATTTCCAAAATTAACGTACGATCAACCTAATATTAAAAAGTGTTTCATGCATTCCATGACCATAGTTGATGAGCGGGAAGTACATCATAACCCACTGTACGTACGAAGTAATGATACAAATTCATGTTTTCAAACACTACATAGCTTACATAAGTAGAGTTTAATTGAACCGGCGGAAACGATGACTTGCTAACGGAAATAATGTCACAGATAAATAATATTCAGCGGATCTCACCTTCATATTTCGAATTTATTCAAATTTATTGGAGCATATGAGGTCAAAGTTTCATTAAAAGATTTGTAGTGGTAATAAGGGTCAGAAATATTGTTTCGAATGGATTAAGTCGGAGGAATCTGCATGAACATATTCTTGATAAGTAACTTTAGTCAAATGAACTTATTTCAACACCCCCGATGATAATTTCGAACAGAGAAAACAAACTAAAATACGTCTCCGTATGATCTTGACTAGCCCTGACAAAATAAACCACTGTAATGTTTTCCGTTGCAAGTCTTATCCTTCTATTCACTCCTGCTGGGTCAGTCTTTCTCGTGCGTAAGACACAAAAAATGTACAATAATTTGCTCTAGGTTCATTTTAAACAGAGCAAACCGTTACCGGTCCCAACACAAGACTAGTCTCAGCTCAGCTGGGGCTCCGCAAGGAAATAAAGTATCACTTCTGACTGAGAGCATAGCACTAAACGGATGTAAAATCTACCCCCACGTTGGGTACATACTTGAAATGCGATAGATGCAGGCGCGAAATCAGAAATGCACCGAGAAGGGGCGGGAGGTAGTAAAATTTAGCAGGGCGGGACGTTCGGATCCAGACTTTCGGGTGCCATTTAAGGGTGTGCTGAAGGGGAGGAAGGGGGGGGGGGAGGCTGGTGAGATACCTGCCCCCGAAGCGATCAACAATCGTTTTGCTAGAGAAGTTCTGCACGAAGTAAAGTCTGCACGAAATAAATTCTGCACGAAATAAAGTCAATCCTAATAAATAGTAATTCAGTGGTTTTTATTCGGATCATTACCAAACTAAATTAATATATATCTGGATATTACCTCCTATTTCATTTGTGTTTACTCGCTGTCTGGAGAGTGAGCAAACATAAATTGAGATTTTTCTTCTTTCTCTTATAGGTCTTACTCATATTATTTTGATCATTTGCTGCATGATAGAAACTACAAAAAAGTCATCAACTATGCAGTTGTTGCTGAAATTTGTCGAGTTATTCCATGAATGAGTACTGTGAGTTCTCGTCGCACGGGGCCATCAATATAATAGCAAATAAATATTTTTAACCCAACATTTTCAGCATACATGCGTATATTCGAACATTATCATCAGATAGTTCAACACCGATATTATTCGAATAAAACTAAATTACCGAATAAATATTAATTGTACGATTATATTTTATTTTCTACATATAGGTCATAATGGTGGAAGTTTTAAAGTGTTCCTGTAAAATTCAAGGGTTAACAGTGTCCATTTAACAACCTGAGAAAATACACTAATAAATGATCTGCCTACTGCCTGTTGATTCTGCGTGATATCGAAGGTTGTCTGACAATAAAAAATCTTGCAAATAAGGAAAATACATCGTTTCAGTCCAATCGTATTGTGAAAAAGTTTTGGAAAGGGTTCAAATTGAGTTTTGTCTTCCCAAATGACACCTGTTCAATATTTCGACTATACTGTAGCGTTGTATTTTACAGTTTTGCATAGAAATATACATTGCAATAACAAAACTAAATGAATGGTCAATTAGTAGACTTTGTTGCCATTGTCAGCATCTACGCAGCAAAAAACATCAGCATTCAAGAGCAGTTGAACTTTCGGCGACGACGCGATAGCTGCAGATTGTTTGAACTTAGAAATGTGCGATTTCAAATTAATGTTGTTATTGCTATTTGAAAGTGATGTACATCGGAGTTAAAAGTCCTGTATATTTTATTCACCTCCTGCCGGTAGTTAGTCGAGAAACGGAGAGCGTGCTTACCCTGCCGGGTGTCAATGTTGTATGGTATCTGTTCAGTTATCGCTGCTAAAGATGGTGTCGATGCGAGAAAACGCGTCGATAAAACCAGAAAATGACTTCGTTCGAGGAATAACCCATCTATTTTCTGACCCACTTGTATTTTCCATTGCTGGGAATTCACCATTGACTTAGGTCAAAATTGTGCCTTGCAATATATCCAAAGAGGCTTGATGGATATCACGATAGTCGATTTAAAGTGAATTTTACACTTCCCAGGATTATTCGGTATAACTGTTTTTTGTTGGCAACGATCACCATCATTATAGATAAGTCGTTTGCTAATAATCACAGGGCGAGTTTCTTAAGTAAAGGGATTCGATCAGTGAAATAATACCATCAGTGTCAAATGCATACACCAACAACCACGTAGACGGTTGTCGATATGATGAATTCAAAATTGCTCGGACATCATAAACGGTATTATTTCAGTCGGGTATATTCGAATAATTACTTTCGGTCTGGTCATGATAAATAAGTCCCTCAAGGAGCGCGTGTTCCTTTAGCGGCAACTATGAGTCTGTTTCCCGGAAAAATAAGATTGTGTTATTTCGTAATTACTAGAGATACAGACACGAGGCCGAATGCCCCAGGAAAGTGTATGCCCGAGTGCAAGGCCACTTCCTCTCATACACTCACACCCTAACAAACGTAGCCCTTTCGCTGTGAATGGTCCTGTCAAGAGACCCTGCAACACACATTACTAAGAGAAAGCTTTATATGGTCACATGAGTTGAACTTATTTTCGTCGCGCGTATCAGTACTAACTACATTTTATGGCCCATGTGGCTGAGCTTAGCATAGCTCTAGGTTTTAGTGTTTATTCTAGGCTCTAGACTGTTGTGTTCTAATTGTGTGTGGTTGAGCCTTTATCTAGCCTCCCGTAATAGTGTTTATTCTAGGCTCTAGACTGTTGTGTTCTAGTTGTGTGTGGATGAGCCTTGATCTAGCCTCCCGTAATAGTGTTTATTCTAGGCTCTAGACTGTTGTGTTCTAGTTGTGTGTTGATGAACCTTTATCTAG
>SDVV010026130.1:0-12309 GCA_016164225.1 Gammarus roeselii | reverse complement strand
CATTGTGAATATTTTTAGCGTGTCACTCCTTGCTGTAAACCACATATCCCTGCATGTGACTTAGCCGAAAGATCGGATGATGCTGTCTGGTGGCTGAGAAGACAGAGATGCGGAGCCAGTTCACTCCCTATTCAACACTCCACTTTGGCTTCACGGCTTTCGATTGAGACGGTAACCTCTCCGTGGGCGACGAGATGTAGGATTATCCTATCATCAACTTGACAAGGAGCCCAAGCCTAATAGATCAAGTCTAGGTAGCCTCTAAGGGCGCTGGGCCCTACTTATGATCACTTACTCTTGGTCGTATCGCTAACTGACAGAGCCTTGTGGTAGGTTATAGAGTTTCTTGACCACATTATCACAGTCTCCCTGGTGGGCAGGGCATGCCGGGAGGCTGAATCTTGTTGTGTTGCAACGATGGACTGGGACGACACAACAAAAGACTCCGCGCTAGTGCCAGAACCCGGTGCCACATAGAAACAAGATCCTCTCGCCGCCTAGGCTGCTCGTGGGAGAGACACAAGAACAACAACAGCTGCCCTCCTCATCTGTATCTGGTGAAGTGGACCTAGAGAATAGATCGTAGGACAAATCTGAAAACGTGGTAGCCGCCACTCCCGAACGAAGGTCCGGGAGAAGACGTTGAAACCGCCAATGACTTTATGAACGATATGCTGAAAACCAAAAAGAAGTACTGGAAGACCTCTTTCAAAATGAATAATGCACAAAGTTCTTCATAGTCAAGGCAGTCTCGGGAGAGAACCTGACCGAAATGAGCACAATCCAGGCTAATCGACAACTTTGCGCTGCGCTGAGGAGCCATCCAAAGCGCATCACGGAGCTAAAGAAAGGCTCCCTGTTGGTGGAGGTGAGAGACGAGGAGCAGAGCAGAAACATCAGAAATCTGCAAATGCTGTATAATATACCTGTGACAGTTGATGATCACCCCACTCTCAACTTGATAGAGAGACTATCTATTATAAAAACGGACCAAGGCACTCCGACAATGATTTTTTTACTGAACTCGCGGATCAGCAAATCATCAGAATATTCAGAGTGAAACGACGGCGTAACGGAATTGGAGAGTACACTGGTGTCTACATTCTCACCTTCAAACTCTGTTCTCGACCTCCCGATGTTCACATCGGCTGGACACAGAGCTCGGTCCGAGAATATATTCCTAACCCCCGACGCTGCTACAACTGCGAAAAGTTTGGTCATGGAAGTGATGCTTGCCGATCAAGGAACAGAATGGGTACATGCTTCTGCTGCGGTTAGGACGCCCATTGCCACAATTGTGACAGACCTGCTAATGTGAAAACTGTTCGGAGGACCATCCTGCGTAATCACGCGACTGCTTCTATTGCAGACTCCAAAAGGAGATACTCTGTTCAAGCTAGAGAACGCCTTTCCTACCCCGAAGCCAAAAGACAACCGCTAAATTTATCCGCCCGCTTACTAGCTTTGCTGCAGTGACAGCGGGGATACCTATAACTAGGGTTCCTCCTAACCTTCAACATGATGCCTTTCCCCCTCCTGGAGATCGGAGAAGCTCTCGACGACAGTCCTTCGCACTGTCCGGTAACTCGGAAATTCTAACGGAGATCTCTTCCCTCACTCCCACCTCGTCCAGATCTAAATCTGGACGATGACCTGCCTTGTTGGAGGCAGCACCACATGAAGAAACGCTGCCACCTCAGCGCACCACTCACCAGTCACACTAGATGAATACCCGTGAACTGTCACCGACGTCCAAACCCACCTTGCTTCAAGCCCAACCTAGAATCCTCTTGACAGACGCGGTGGCCAACCAGGTTACTTCCCAACCCAAAGTCTTTCTGGTGCCTTTATTGGGGTACCTAACTTCCATCTAACTCTACCTCGCTTTGCCGCTCCGGATTAAAATCCTTAAGGGAGTGCGACGAACGCACTATTGAGTGATATAACCACCCCACCCAATCATCGTCCTAAACCGGAGAAACTCGCTTGCCGCTGACCTGCGCTAAGCGCACGGGCTCTGACCTGGACGATGATGATCCAAACGGAAATAACCTGTCGTCGACTCGTAGCCACAGAAGAAGCTCCAGCAATACGCACCGAGCACGACCGACAGGCCCGAGAGTGACAGTCCACATAAGCAAATTTGAGCAACTTTACCAACTTAAGCCTAGACCTGAACTTTCTCTAACCTAAATAACAATGTCTGATACCCTTGTCCTTCAATGGAACATAAGCGGATATCGTGCTAACTAAGCTGAACTATTGAAACTAACTCAAATCTATAATCCAATGGAAGTTTGTCTCCAGGAAAACTCTTGAGGCTGTACAAACTATCTTTAGCCAGTAAGTATAAACACAAACATCAACAAACTGTGAAAAAGTCCCTAACTTCAAATTAGCTAATTTTGATAGCTTAAAAGAGTCAATGGTGTCAGCAAATATAACCCTAGGACAAGATGGCAATCAATTGCTTAACTATTTCTTGACTGCGCTTAAAAATATTGAACATGAGCATATCCCGCGCAAAAACAGGCAAACAGTAGCCTATCAGCCCAAGTACTGGAAAGGAGAATTGCAGCGCCTTCATTCACGAAAGAAAGCAAAGCATTCAATAAAGTAGAGACATCCACATGACGACGTAGCAAAAAATGAATTCAAAATTAGCAGACGAGATCTATAGAGGGTCCTGAAACCTAAGAAGAAAGATTATGAAAATAAAATTGCTGCCAATGACAAGACTAATGCGAAACAATTTTTTGGTTATACTTCGAACAAAAAAAAAATCAAAATTTGTAATAGGTTCTCTTGAGAACAATGTTGGTGAGCTAGGAACAGACGACACCAAAATGAGGGATCTACCTAATGAATAATTTCTCTCGCTATTTACGTTAGAGAATCAGGATTTTCCTAATCCTGATAATATCGTAGCGTCAAAACAAATTGAAGCCCTCACTGCAGTGAACTTTTCCCCCGCCGAAGTTATTAAATGTATAGATGAATTGAAAGTAACCAAATCTCCAAGTCCAGACCAAATTCATCCTAGAATTCTAAAAGAGACTAGAAATTAAATCGCTGAACATTTATCAAACATTTTCACCCAATCTCTCACAAATGGCACCTGCCCCTCTGAATGGAAAGGGGCCAATGTTACCTTAATTTAATCCCGGCAACTACTGTCCAATTAGTCTCACCTCAGTCATTGGCAAGTTGATGGAAAGTTTGATAACGGATAAAATTACAGAATTCCTAGAATCAAACAAATTGATTGGCAACTCCCAGCATGGCTTTAGACACAACCATTCCTGTCTTACAAATTTGCTACTCTTTTTCAATAATATAATCGAAATCCACGACAAAATCTCCAATCGATATCATTTACCTTGACTTTCAAAAGGCCTTTGATAAGGTCCCTCACAAGCGCCTAATTAGTAAATTGCACAGCGGCGGTATTCGAGGCGAGCTCAACAACTGGATTAAATGCTGGCTTACGGACAGACGGCAGCGAGTTGTACTCTACGTGTTAGGGTCAGTTCTCTTTATAATATTCATTAACGATCTCGATAGCAACATACTCTCAAACATTAGCAAGTTTGAAGACGATACTAAGATTGGAGGAAAAGTGCAAACTGAACTAGAGTGTCAGCAGATCCAACTAGACTTGAACAAAATTGTTGATTGGTCAGAAAAGTGGCAAATTAAATTTAATGTCGACAAATGCAAAGTTATGCACATAGGTCTTCATAACCCCAAACACGAATGTTCAATGTCTGGAAAAAACTCATTCCCGTCACCGAAGAGTGAGATTTAGGTGTCATCATTAGTAACGACTTGAAAAGCAGCAAGCAATGTAACTATCCTGCCAGAAAGGCAACAAAATGCTAGGTATGATATCCCGCACTATCTCGTACAAAAACCAGCACAGTATGCTCAAGTTATTTAATGCATTTGTTGGACAGCATCTCGAGTATGCCGTTCAATTCTGGTCTCCATTTCTTAGAAAAGATGTTATTAAACTTGCGAAGGTTCAACATAGAGTTACCAAACTCATCCCCTCGCTGCCGAATAAATCGTACAACGACAGGCTTTGTGAACTCGATCTTTATTCGCTAGAGAAACATCGAGTCAGAGGCAACATGATAGAAGGGTGGAAGATTATGAGGGGCAAGAAAAACGTCGACCGAGCGAGCTTTTTCACTCTAGATACAGACGGAGGGACTAGGAACAATGGATACAAAATCGTTGGGAAATGTTTCTCACTTGGCATCACGCGCAATTTCTTCACGTATAGAGTTGTGAAAGAATAGAACAAACATCCAGCGGAGGTTGTGAACAGCAATACAATCAGACCGTTCTGATTTCCCTACAATCAGACCGTTCTTATTTCCCTTTAGACTCTATTCTTCACCCCCACTTTCTCTGCTTTTCTATCCGAGTGAGAGGAAAATGGTTGTCAATGGATGAGTTTTGATGTTGCCCTGCCGTGTCGCGTTCAGGAACGGTATGGTCGTGAGTGGAAGAGGGCTCGGTTACTATGGCGCAGCAGGAGTAAATCACTCAAGGCCTGCTGCTGACACTGATCTCGGACCTCACTACTCACTTGAAGTATGTGTTGCGGGATCTCCTGGCCGGACCCTGTAGTGTCAGAGGGCAAAGAGTGTGAGTGTATGAAAGGAATGCGAGGTGCGCCTTGCCGGCGGCCATCTTTCTTTCTGGGGGAATCTGCCTATTGTCTGTATCTGCATATCATGAATGTACAAATGTTATACATTTTTAGCAGGGAATGTTCGGTATTACCATCTAATTATATTTTCTGTAGCAATTATTATTCAACAGACCATTGAATGTTTTTATTTCTTGTATGATCTGACGTTAACAAATATAAAACGAACAAGAAACTTTTTCTTAGGTACTTGTTTATTATAAGAAGCTGTTTAAACAAACACTATTGCTTCATTTTTTTATTCGGATCTTCATCTAGCATACAGAATGATTGTCATGCTGCAAGTTTCAATCAAGTGGGATGATTGTAGGATGATTTGTTGAACTTTTCTTACTGTTTAAAACCAAATTAGCATTTTTTGTCACAGTCTCCCGTGCGTCACAGCTACAGATCAACTATTGGTGCTGCCCACCAGGAAGTACATTACGCTCAGCCCTAAAAGGCTACTTCAGTCGCTGCTGGCACTATTATTCGGTACATATACAGTAGATGCTATGAGGTTTTCATTTCAATGCACCAGCAACTCCGATACTCTCTGACCTGATGCATCGAGATAGTGCTGTAGTGTCTCGGTGTATGCTGCATTAAGTTTGGATCCTTGTTAATTTATACCCCCTTAGGCATCTGTTAGGTTCACGGGCCGCACGGAGTCACGGCCCAACCGGGGGGGTGGACACCCTACCCTTATTTCCCTTCAGACTCCCTTCTTCTTCACCTTTCACTATCTCTTCTTTTCTTCCCCATCCTGATATGCTTAACTTTTATTCACCTCATTTGCATCTTATGTTTAGTTCAAATTTCCTTTAACTTGTTGCAGGCTCCTTCTTAACAACTCTCCTAATAGTCATTACACACAAACACACACATACACACTTCTTAACAACTCTCCTAATAGTCATTGCATACAAACACACACATACACACGCATGCGCATACTCACACGCACACTCAAACATACACTCAAACATACACATACCGGTTCTAACTATTCTCCTTTCGGCTGGCAAATAACAGCCAAGTCGCGCTTTTTCTTACATGCAACCTTTTTCTACGACTATTAGCTACTCCTTCTTCTTTCCATTCTTGCTGTTCTCATGCGTGAAATTCCTTTCACCTAGTGTAGATCTCATGCATGGGATCCCTGTTTTCTGTCTCGTCTTTATCTTCCCCCCCAGCAGGCGTTGGAGCGCGTAACCCGGCACCTTAAAGACTACTGCGGATCCCTGGGGCTCTGAAGCAGGGTAGGTAGTGTCTTATTCCTCCTTACTGCCATCCGAGGAGTGCTGGGACCATATGGACTCAGCATCTTAGGAGTTCCTGTACCTCCTGTGGCACCCGTACATACCATAGACGTTCTCTGCGTAAAGGACTGTGATTTAGCGCAGTAGTAAACCTAACTCGAACATTAAAAGAGGAATGAAAACAAAGACTAACATGATGCAGCACAGTTTGCTGGTTCCACATTCGGCGCCAGAAGGACAATGACTCCAGTGCGCTAGAAAGCCTCGTCACTCTAATCTAATCTTGTTAATTTTCTCACTGTGTTTGCTAACATTCTACTGTCGTTGCTAGTTTTGCTTGTAAAATGTTGCCTTCGTTCATTGTCTCGCCATACCAGCACGCTACCCTCGTCCCTGGTCTCACTACTCTAATACGCTACTCTTGTCCCTCTAACACGCTACCCTCGTCTCACCACAATGACACGCTACCTTCGTCCCTTATCACATCACTCTTACATGCTACCCTCATCACGTGTCTCCTGTACCATGCTTCACTATCCCCCCCTCTCTCCTCTTCAGGCGATGCGTCTGCTCCCAAATGACGCGAGCTCCTTCACGGCCCTCGCTCTGTGCCTGGGTCTTCTGGGTGAGCTAGAGGAGGCCATCGAGGCTCTGCACAACAGCCTTTCCCTGCACCGCGACCAGACCGTCGCCACCACTCTCCTCAACACACTGCTAGACCAGCTCGCCAACATCGACAAGCCCTTCCCAGGTATCAAGGACCCACTTTGAAGTGAACAGCGACCACTCGTGCAAATTCGACTTGGTCGGTGGGCAGTGACTGACGCTCTACGGGCATTGATTCTACTGCCCTAGTTACCCTGGTCTCTCAGACCTAATCCATGTAAAGTGACATTAGGCTCTAAGGACTTCTTTTCAACTGTTCTAGTACCAAATACAGAATTCTAGTAACATTGGTCACTTATCTAATAGGTGTAAACTGACGTTAGTCGCTCTAACTCAGTAATCGCGGTCACTGATCAATTTTCTATGAAGTGTGAGCTTCATTATTTAATGAATTTTCATGAATGTCTTCAATGCTTTGAGACTACCATTTTCTCAGGTCATTTGAAGTTCGGTGATTGTTTTCAGGGCTTTGGTACCACCGTTTCCTTAGGTCATTCGATATTCGATGATAGAAGGTCATTGACCTCCTCACACTAACAATTCCTGTCACTCTTATCTAATCTCTAGTCATGCTGTCAATTCCTGTCACTCAAATCTAATTTATGTTCACACTAACCATTCTTGGCACTGTAATCTAATTCCTTGGGTCATTGTTACATGTGAATCAATACAGATTTCAGGGCTATATCAAGAATATTTAGCTAATGGTTGCCATCACTTCTACCATAGCTACGGATAATTTTGTCACATCTTGCGCACGTGTTACCGTTAACTATACTTCGTTGTCCATGGCCGACTGAACGTCATGGTTTAAAACAGTTATTGTTGCTTCTCCGGAGGTAGGACTATGAAGAAAATAATGTTGCATCAGTATAGTTATCCATTTTGATAAATTGTCTTGACTGAATATTTCCAAGCACTCATGTTTGTTTAGAAACATTATTGGTTCAGAGATGATGGACGAAAACTTACACGGTGCGCAAGACCAAGGTATCGGTGTTCCTTTTTGAGCAGAACGTTTCTCTCACACGAATTTCATCCGAAATTTTATTCCTTAATTTCACAGACGATGATGAGAACGTGACGTGTCCCGAGTACACAAACCTGTTGGAGCGCATCTCTGTGAGCGGCACCGCCCCCCGCCACCACATGGCAAACCGGGGTCAGAAGGCATGCGATGACACAACGGCCGACGATCCACACCCCCTCATCCGTCCGCCCCTCGCAACGCTCTTACGGCGTCCCTCTACACCAGGTCCGGGTGGGGAGAGGTTGTTTGATATTGGCAACTCAACATTCTATCCGTAGTTGTCCAGAAGTAATATTATACATTTTTCATCTCTCTGGCCGAATGGCTAGCGTATCCGACTGCAGTTTCAGCCTTTGGTGCTGCATGTCGCGAGTTCGAGCCTCTGCATGGACATGGCGGTCTTGTGAAGGGGAGATTGAGCGTCTCCCTCCTCTGTGTCAGCCTAACTTAGCCACCCTCTTAACTATAGTGGGAAACAGCTGTATGTTTGTACATACATACATATGCTCCTCTTTAATTTCAGATTTTGTAATACTCCGTTTGAACGCGTGACGCAAATAACCATTGTGTCGGACATTATCCAGCGAATTTCACTTTATACAGACATTTTCCTTTGAACACACTACCCCCCTCTGCATTTGGTAGGTTCATATGCCGCATTTAGTCACGACCCAATCGGGGGTGAGGGGGTGAACGCCGTTATTTTTCTTCAGGCTCTCCTCTTCCCCCCCTAGGCATCTGTTAGGTTCACGGGCCGCACAGAGTCACGGCCCAACCGGGGGGGAGGCGAGGGACACCCTTATTTCCCTTCAGACTCTTCTCTTCTTCACCCTTTACTATCTCTCTTTTTCTCCCCTATCCTGATTTGCCTGACTTTTAATTTACCTCATTTGCATCATATGTTTAGTTCAAATTTCCTTAAACTTGTCTCAGATTCCTTCTTAACAACTCTCCTGATAGTCGCTGCACACAAACGCGCGCACACACACACACACATACACACGCACGCACACACAGACACACACATTCCAACATTCACATACCGGCTCTAACTATTCTCCTGTCGGGTGGCAAATAACAACCAAGTTGTGCTCTTTCTTCCATGCAACCTTTTTATACGACTATTCCTTTTTCTTCTTTCCGTTCTTGCTGTTCTCATGCGTGATATTTCTTACACCTAGGGTAGATCTCATGCATAGAATCCCCGTTTTCTGTCTCTTCTTCATCTTCCCCCTCAGTAGGTGTTGGAGCGCGTAGCCCGCACCTTAAGGACTACTGCGGATTCTTGGGGCTCTGAAGCAATGTAAGTAGTGTGTTATCCCTCCTTACTGTCATCCTGGGAGTGCTGGGACCATATTGTCTCAGCACCTTAGGAGTTCCTGTACCTCCTGTTGCACCCGTACATACCATAGACGTTCGCCGCGTAAAGGACTTTGACTTTGCGCAGTAGTAAACCTTAACTTGCACATTGAAAAATAAGAAAAACAAAGACTAACTTGATGCAGCACTGTTAGCTGGTTTGACATTCGGCGCCAGAAGGACGATGACTCCAGCGCGCTAGAAAGCCTCGTCACTTTAATCTAATCTCCTCTTTTTCAGCCTTCACTATCTCTCCTTTTCTCTCCTGACCTGAATTTGCTTACCTTTTATTTATATCAGATGTTAAGTTCAAATTTCCTTTAACTTATCTCAAAGTCTCTTTTAACAAATCTCTCAATAGTAGTTTCACACACACGCACAAACACAGACACACACACGCAAGCAGATACACACACTCTAACATACACACACACACGCACCGGTCCTAACTATTCTCCTTTCGGGAGACTAATCGCATCCAAGTTGCGTTCATTGCACATTTTTATACGATTCCTTTTTATTTTTTCGATTCATGCTGTTCACATGCGTAAAATTCCCTACACTTAGTGTAGATCTCATGCTGATGCTGATAACTCGATAACTCGTTTAGAACATCATTTGAAGCGAGACTTCTGAACGATGATAGCAAGTTTAGAACATAATTTAAAGCAAATTTTCTGAACGATGATGGCTCGTTTATAGCATCATTCAACGTACGACTTCTGAACAGTAAAGCCCGTTTGGAATTTCACTAAAGCAAATCTTCTGAACGATGATAGCTTGTTTAGAACATAACTTATATCAAGTATGCTAAAGGATGATAGCTTGTTTAGAGCACCATTTATAGTAAGTATACTAAACAATGATAGCTCGCTTAGAGCATCATTTAAAGCAAGACTTCTGAACAATGATAGCTCGTTTAGAGCATCATGTAAAACAAATCTTCTGAACAATGATAACTCGTTTATGGCATCCTTTTTAGCAAGTATACTTCACGATGATAGCTTGTTAAAGCATCACTTACAGTAAGTCTACTGCACGAAGATAGCTTGTTTAAAGAATCATTTAAAGCAAGTCTTCTGAGAGGTGGTAGCTCGTTTGGAGCAACACGTAATGCAAATCCTCTGAACGATGATAGCTTGTTTGGAGCAACATTTAAAGCATGTCTTCTCATCCAGAGATCATGGGTCACATATGACGTCCCGCGGGCGAAAAGTCAGTGTCGCTCTGATAACCCAACGATATACGGTGGCTTCTCAGCAACATTGGATTAACAAGGGTTGACACTGAAATGCAATGCTATCAGGGGTTTCGGGTCAACATCTCGTGCCCCATTCCACAATATGAAATAATGAAATACATTCTGCATATATCTGCAATATTTTATGCCTCAATTAAATGTATTGGTAACATACCTGTTATTTTCACTCATCACATATACAGATAGATACAGACACTAGGCCGCATTCCCCAGAAAGGAATGGCCGACGACAAGGCACACCTCACACCCTCATGCGCTCACACTCACAACTTAGCCTTTTTATGCTAAAGGGTCCGGTCGGTAACCCCACACACACACTCGGGGTCGCGAGTGCGGTCCGAGGATCCGTTGTCAGCTGCAGGGCCCGACAGTTTTCACTGGTTTACCCCCGCCGCGTCATAATGGCCGCCACCCCCCAACGACCATCCCAACAACGGGATGCCAAGGGCGGGAAAACACATCAGAGCAGCGTCAAAATCAACCATTCACAACAATTCTCCACTCACGCCTGTTCATTACGCGCTCTCTCGCCTCCTCCACATCCATGTCTCTCCTTCTAACGCCTGCTTCACACCATCCATCCACCCAAACTTCGGTCTACCTCTAGGCCTGAGACCACTCGCCTCCGCTTTCATCACCCTTTTAACCAATCTCCCTTCATCCATTCTATCCATGCGCCCGAACCATCTCAGAAAACGCGAATCCACTCTGTCCTCCAAACTTCTTCACCACCACGTCGTTAATGGTTTTCTCATGCTCCTCAAACATTCATCTCGAAAACATTCAACCTTCTTCTCTCCTTTGCTCTCAACCCCAAGTCTCAGCTCTGTAGAGCACAGTTAGGACAACAAAACCCTCATACAGCCCTGTCTTTGCTTCCATCCCCAACGTCCTACAGCTCATTACACTCTTTAGTGCACCCAACACTTTACATCCCTCCTTCACTGACGCCTCCACTTCAGTTTCCACTAGTTCAGTTATCTCCACATGGGAGCCCAGATACTTGAAACACTGAACTTCCTCCAAGAGCTCTCCATTTAGAGTGACCCTAATTTTACTCACATCGACAGTCCTCGAGCTTCTCATTACTTTACTCTTACCCACGTTCACTCGAAGCTTCCTCCTCTCACACACTCTACCAACCTCAGACACTAGCCTACATAGCTTCTCCTCTGAATCCGCAACCAAGGCCGTATCATCAGCAAATAGCAACTGGCTCAACTGCCAACTCCGCCCATTCGCTTCCAACAGTTCCAAGCCACGACCCAGCACACTCGCGTTCAGCTCTCTGACCACTCCATCCATATAGAGGTTGAACAGCCAGGGAAACATCACGCAGCCTCGTCTTAGTCCCACTTTCACTGTGAACCAATCACTCACCTCACTTCCCACTCTGACACATGCTCGGCTGTCAACATAGAAACTCTGCACCGCTTTCAACTGATGTTGGCCCACTCCATACAAACGCAACACCCTCCGCAGCGCTTCCCTGTCAAACCTGTCGTGAGCCTTATCCAGATCCACGAAGGCCTAGAACACATCCTTTCCTTTGGCAAGGTACTTCTCACAGACCTGTCTCACTGCAAAAATCTGAATGGCGTCTCTTTTGGCTCTCCTCACCACCCGCTTCACCTCGTTTCTTCTTCCATTATAGCCTTCATAAGCTACCACCGACTTCACCTGCAACCACTCCTCAAACGCTCCTCTTTTCCGTGCCACCGCCAGTTTGACGTCCTCGTTCCACCACTCGCAAACTTTCCTTCTGCACCCGCCCACACGGCGCGCACCACACACCTCATCAACGCATCTCTTAACGCCTCCCATTCTTCCTCCACATCTCTCAGGTCCTGTCCTCTCACGTTGTTATATTCTTCCCTCAACGCCTGCTGAAACTCCTCGGCTCTACTTCTCCCATTCAGTCCGCTCACTTTCACTAACTCTCTTCCTCCTCCCACTCGTTTGTTGCCCTTCCACTTCTGCTCCACTCTTAATCTACCTTCCACCAGCAGATGGTCAGACACTCCTCCACCCT
>SDVV010026129.1:0-12309 GCA_016164225.1 Gammarus roeselii | reverse complement strand
TACCTGTAAATATTGTGTTGCGTTGCTGTCGGAGCTGTTATTGCCCGTGTGGCCGCTGATCTTGTTCTAATCTCGAAGATGCTACCTCTACGCACTAGGGTGCGTACGTATCAAACGTAATGTTCTAAAGGATTGGAAGCGGAGGTCCGTTTCGAGAAAGCGTTTTTTCTTTTGCGCACTAGCGTGCGTCTGACACTGCTAAAATTTTCACATTTTTTCTAACGTTGAAAGCGTTTCGTTTATTCCTCGCGCACTTAGGCGTGCGAGCCTACTGGAATCAATAATCATCGAGCCCTACGGGGGAGCCTATTATGACTCACGTTGAGGCTCTGGTGGAAATGAGGCTCAAATCAAATCAAAACCAAACAGCACATATTTATCCACATGAGTACAAAGGATAGCATTCATATATGTAAAACACATGTCAATAGTCAAAGAATCAGATTCAAGGCTCCAATTAACATCTCTGAGAGCAGACTTTATTAGATTGTACTTCCCTCTACGCCAGAGGTAAGTTGGAGCATTGACATGTTGTGACAAAGACAATTCAGAAGTAATACTGTACTTAAAGGTAAAAGACAATGTACACAGTGAGGAAATGGAGGCAAAACAGATAAATTCCCCACCCTATCAGTCTCAGTTGATAAAACCAAGTCCAGAACATTTCCTGAAGTCATGGTAGGTTCATTCATCCATTAGGTAACGCCAATTGAATTGAAACATTCCAGGAACTCATGGACAGTAGGAGTAACATAATAATCTAAAATATTTTGATTCCATTTAATTAATGGTAGGTTAAAATCACCCATTATAAGAATTTCCCTGCTATCGCCAAAGTCTACCATATAACTAATCAGTCTAGAATTTTCCAGAAGACCATATGATGGAGGATGATGAACCACCAAACAGAAGACATCCACATCTGTTGAGTGGACAGCAGCTACATTAGGCAGTGGAGTATCAACTATCGGATATTTCAACGATTTAGCTATGTAAATACAGACACCCTGCTTCCTTGATAAGCCATCAGTATCACCACGGATAATATCATAGCCTGGAATGTCAACAAAAGAAGATGGAATACTAGGCAACAATCATGACTCATGTAATTCCAACAACATGAAGCTCAAACCTGTTAATATGAACACTAAGGAAATCAATTTTATTCATCAGAGAGTTCAAATTCACTAAACCAAAATTTTAAATTAAAAACTCATGGAACTGATGCTTTAGGTCGAACTGCCTTGGAATGGACTCATCCTCCCCCTCCAAACCATCCTGCCTCTCGTTTGAGGAGCCTGCAACTGCACTGGCTCCAATTGCAGAACTACACACAGGAGGAATAACATCAACAATAAACTTTGGGCAATCAACAGTCTGACTGAAAACACTATTCACTGAGCCACCTTCACCTCCAGAAGAAGCACCCTGCATGATCACCTGGCTAGAAAGGACACGCTGCTTAAGATCACTTGTCTTGCCTCCAGCTCTACCAATCTCCCTGCTGCTTTCCTGGACTGCAGCTCCCGCCTTGACTGAAAGTAAAATCCCTGTAGATAAACACATATTCAAGTTCATCAGACTGTTTCAACTTATATACTGATGAAAGCAGAGCATCCCTCTGATTTAGGTCAGCAATCTTAGCTCTATACAAACCGGAGTCCCCAATCTGTGAAAGATTACTCATGACAACATTGTTTAAATTTAGAAATCCACAAATATCTGAGAACACTCCCACAACCTGAGCAGGGCAGCTTCCTCTAAGCCATCTATTGATAATACTCTCTTCTTTTGACCTGATCCTGAATTTCTCGGATTTCCATTCGTACCTTACCTGAGTCCACAAGTTTAGAGTTCTTGACCTGTAATTGCTCCTCAACAATGTCAGTGACTTCACAACAAGATAACTTAGTTACCGGACACACAACCAGCCATCACCAGCTTCAAACCATCCCCTATCTTGCGAACTTGTGTAGCAAGCTCACTAATCAACAGGTTCAACTGAGAGAACAACTGGACCTGATTACTGGACAAATCTGCAGATTGCAATTCTGAATTTCCCTTCGCACAACAGCTGCAGCAACAAAACTATGAGGCCCCAGCATCCTCATCAACCAGACATCTAATAGTGGATTCGGATACACAAACACAAGCGGGAATCAGATGGAAATGCTGGTCACAGGAATTGCACACAATCTTCTGATCAAGGGTCTGCCCCCGGCAAAAGGAGCACACCCCAGTCGCACCACCCCCATCCTGCCGACTCCCCTGCCCGGCAACAGCACCCACAACTGACACAACCGAGCTTCCACCGCGCAAATCCTATCTCCCACCTGTTATTCTGGCAAGAGATCCCTCCTCCAAGAAGCTGCAGCCAGCCTCTGCTTGGAGAGCGAGGGGCGAGGACGCACGCTGAAGCACCGGTTCAGGGTTACTTGCAGCAGCAGCAGCAGCAGAGTAGGACGACCAAGGGCGGATCAGTTTGGAGTTCATTGGTAGCTCTCTGTCAGAACGCTTGTTGAAGCCCACAAAATGAACTGAAACCTCCAACTTATTCCAGTCCACTGCCTCAGTCCGTGATTTGAAAAATATATGCTAGTCTCATCAGAATTAGCCACCCGTCCAGGCACTGTAGAGAAGAGTGGTGTTGGAGTCTTTGCTCCTTAACTTCCTCTGATAGGACTTTCTGGTCTGGTAAGTAGTTGGTGTGTGTTGACTGGGTGAGTTAGCTGGCAGACTCTGCACAATTGCGCCTGGAGACTGCACTTGTTTGTATACTGAGCCGCCCACTTCACTTGGTGAGCCTCTATCTGATACAGCAGTAGCTGTTCAGCACAGGGCATCTACTTTCCAGGACAAAAACTGACAAGCAGTTAGTTTACCGTTAATAATCAGTATGTGAAAAACGCAAATTCAATGTTCTAGCCATTCAGCTTTGTGCAGAGGCAGTATCGTAACCAATGAGTGACCCGTGAGTAGGAAAACACCATCGCATACTGTTCTTTGCCTCTAAGCTCCAAAGTTTACAAGTTTCCAGGGTATAGAAACTTTTTTTTTGCTGTATCAAAATAAGAGCCGGCCACCGCTCTAAGCCGAATATCGCTTCGAGACCAAGTATCGTCTCATAAAGGTTGAAGTTTTCAACTACTTTGGAGAGATCAACTATCATCTCTTTAGAGCAAGAGCAATAAGGCACCTCAGAGGGATACCCCCTGGGGGTATCTCAGGCTCACCCGCCTTCCCGTGGTGTCCTCGTTATCCACCAAAATTAATTTGTCCCTCTGTGTAAATACAATTTGAGTTAGAAGATCCCTCCACCGTCCCCCCTTTCAGTTTGTAGCTACATCCCCCCCCCCTTGGTGCACAAAGAGGTGAGCCCTTCCACTGACACCGGGGTCTGTGAATTTAGAATCGAGACCAATTGAAATTGAAAAAAAAAAAGGTAATAAAAAGGGTGCAAAAAATATGAACGGTTAAAAAAAATCTAGACCCAAGGTCAGTTTCAAGTTAGTGTATATATTTGTATATACCAGAGAAATAAATTTAAAGAAGGCCCCACCTTCATTACCCAAAACCCCGGGTAGAAGCCGTGCACCAAACAATGGGCAGGACCATGCCCTATCGAAGAGGGGCTGATGGTCCCTCCAGAGCGTCGCACTCAAACAAGTCTGGCAGAAAGAAAGACGAGCCCCTAAGAAGTTTCTCATCGACAGGAATGCAGAGTACTCTGGGCAAGATATGCAAAATGATAGGCCTTCCCGAGCTGGCGAAAGAGGACTGCCCGGTGTCCTCCAGTGAAGACAACAAACATCTCACCAAACTTGAGAACCTTTGTGCAACTGTGAATGCCCGACTAAAAGAGCTGATGAAGAGAATAGAGGCCAGGGAACCCGTAACCTGTTTGTGTGCTTCCGCCTCTGCCCTTTCCGATAACATCGCTCTCCTCCCAGCCAAAACTCGTAACGCCCGAACACCAAAAAACACAGAGAGGAGACAATACACACAATTTGATGACCACAACCTATTCAACAACGACCCTTAATTCCCCGAACACTTGAAAATGACATTTGATGTCAATGACAGACCGGATATTTGCCCATATAAACTACGAGAAGAACTGGGCTCCATGACTGGCCGTCCAATTCTCAACATCACCGCCAGCGGTGACGATAGCTTTAACCATTAAACTAGACACAAAACTTCAAAGTGACACTATATTCTCCAGAAACAGAATATGCAAAAAACCTTGCAAAGTCATACCAAACCCAATTTTTTGCATGAGTTCAGGCCTGATTTACATCGAGGGTCTCCCGAGTGATGAAGTCGACGAATCCATCACCAGACTCGTCCAGTACGAGGAATTTATAGTTGAAGCAAAAAGCGGACCAAAAAATCAAACAAGAAGAAACATCACCACGGCCCTTCTGCTTAAATTCAATTGCCCCACCCCACCTAACAGCACAGACACACCTTTCTTTGACACCAAAACCAAGGTTACACCCTTCGAAAGACGTCCGATGCGATGCTATAAATGCCAGAAAAACGGACACACGAGTCAAAATTGTAACGGAAAAAAAGATGCTCACACTGCTCCCAGGACGACCATGATAAGTGAGACAATCCCTTGTTGTGCCCATCCGAAGAACCTCACTGCTTTTACTGCAAAGTAAACGGCCACCCTACGGGACAGGAAGACTGCCCCCAGGACAAGACTGAAAGAGATCCTGCAATACCAAACTGAGCACCAAGTCGGGCGACGAGAAGCAGCGGCCGCGATTCGCTCTCCCCAAGCTGACCCTCCCACCTAGGAGAGAAGATCAGCATCATTCCCTACCCACTTCCTCATAATGCTTGTAGATAGTGGTGCAAACAAAGTTGCTCCCTCGATGAACCCATTCACCATGATGAACTTGCTCTCCAAACAACTGGGAGGCAGACCGATAAACATCAACAGACAGGGCAAGAAGTATCTGGCCCACGTCGTTAATTTTGAACAAAGTAACGCTATACAAAGGATTAACAAAATAGACAAACACAAGGTAGCTGTCGAAGTACATCCGTTCTTCGATGCTACAAGACGAATTATATGCACTACCAACTACACTCCCAAAACTGACCTAAGGGCTTTTGCAGCACGTTTAGCAAAGGATTTTGGAATCACCAACGTTTCCCTAGCAGAATGGATTAAACCACGAAACATCCACACCACCGCGTACCAAATTACTTTCCCAGGACGTGACACACCGGAATTTATAGAAATACCGAGCAAACAGGGAAAAACATAAACTTACCCAATGGCGACATGGCCTGCTATGTGTAAAAAATGTCAGGAATACGGCTACGTCATCAAATACTGCAAACCGTACATACCCCAATGCTATAAAAGGTGCGCCGGCGAGCATGACCAAAAGGACTGCACAGCCCGCCAACTTGAATGCTACCACTGCTCATGCCTCCATGAGGCAGGCGACCGCGACTGCCCAAAGCAGATGGACCAAAAAGCAATGACAATCATACAAAATGACCGCAGAGTCACACGAAAACAAGTCATCCAAATCTTTTACTACCATGACCCCAAAATCCCTCTCCAGTACTAACAATACCACAACCAGCCCAGCGACCGCCCTCGTAATAGAGGCGGGCGCACCAAGCAACGAATCCACCAGTGCCCAGGAAAGCACTGCGATGGATGCTGCCTTGGTCGACTACGAGGAGTGGTCCAAAAACCCGAAAAGCATTAGGCCAAGAGACGATGATTCCTCCTCCGACGACCCCGGGATACGCGACACCCTCTCGCTACGAAGCAAAAAGATTAGTAGCACCCCACAAACCACAGCTCACCTCGATCAGAGCGTTGAACTACTTCTGACCGCCTTAACTGCAACTGCACCCAGCGAAAACCAAAGCAAGGTATTCAACCCTCAGCTAACATGCCCAACACCAGAACATCTCACAAGTGAGAACGACCATCGCTTGCACGAGGACGCCTTGAAAATCTTCAACGAAGAACTGATACCCCAGAACACTGATCTACCAAGCATTGCACTTGACTCAAATATCTCAACGACAACTACTCGGCCCATCATAATGTTTAAAAAAACCTCCAAAGAAGAGAAACGCGCTCGCTCAAGAAGCAAACACAAAGATTGTACTCCCTCATCCTCTTCCTCCTACAAGAGCACTCACAGCCGAGAACGCAGTGAGTCTAGGAGATAATGTTCTACAGAAAGCAGACGCTCATGCAAACGCTCTCAATCTAGGACACCTGCGCCTCATAGACAAGAACACCACGAAAGTTCCTACAAACCACGAGACCGCTCCTGATCACCACAATCTGGGGGTGAAACAAATCCAAAATGAACAGCAACACAATACTTCAGGGGAATTGCCAGGGACTTAGGAGCAAGAAAGATGAATTACTATCGCTTATCTCCACACATGAACCTTTGCTGGTAGGCCTCCAGGAGATCAAACTCCGCGACACAGCCACCTTTTCTATCCCTCAAAATGTCATACACCATCGCGAAGGTCACAATAATGTGACTGCACACGGCTGAGTGGCACTTATGATCCATCAAAGCATGCCTCACCACCTCCTCCCTCTGAGAACAGAGCTCCAAGCTGTCGCAGTGAAGATATGTATCTCAAGACCTATTGCGGTGGTATCTATCTACTCGTCACGTAACCACGACCTCACGGAGGCACTAATGACCGATCTGCTTAACCAACTGCATCATCCCGTACTTCTCCTTGAAGACTTCAACAGCTACCACGAAGTGTGGGGATGCGTGAGAACAGACCCCAGAGGGATGATAATGGCCAACACCATAGACACTCAGAACCTGGTCTTTCTTAACGACGGACAACCCACACGGATCACCCTCGAAAGTGAAACCGCCTTCGATTTATCAATCGGTTCCCCCTACTTAAGCTCCCCAATTCGTTTGGGGAGTCCTGCCTTCAACACATGACAGTGATCACAACCCAGGGATCATATCGTTTCTTACTAACCGACCAAACAATCCTAACACACAGGAACTTCGATTCAACTACCGGAAAGCCAGCTGGGAGGAATACTCGACACATGTCGCATGGGACGATGTGGAGGGCCTTCCCGAAGACATTTCAGAGCACGACCTTATCATACATCTATACAAAAAATTCAAAAGTGCAGCTACTGCATGCAGTCCCCAATATGTACCCTCAACCTTTTTCCCAAAACCTTGGTGGTGCCCGGAGGTACAAGAAGCAAGGGATCGGCGTGACAGGATGTGCGAGGCCTTCCGCCGCGCACGTTCCCCCAGGAACCGAGCAGCCTGGAAAAGGGAAGCTGCCGTGTTCTGCAAACTTAGTGTGGAGAAGAAGCGAGAAAGCTGGACCGAGCTAGTTAACACAATCAATCAAAACACCCCTCTTTCCCAAGTGTGGAAAAAAATCAGACGTATCCAAGGTCGCCCCGAGCGACCTATCCACATACTGTCGGACGGAGACAATGTCTATTCTTCGAACGCGGACATCGCGGACAAACTAGCTCAGACTTTCAGTCAAATATCACAATCAACAATTATACGGCTTCTTTCCAACAGGAAAAGATCCTGAGAGAAAGTGAGCATATCAATTTCACTTCCACAAATGAAGAATTCTACAACAAACCTTTCACCATCCATGAACTACAATATGCAATTGACCACACTCGTGAAACTTCACCCGGGCCGGACCGAGTGCACATCAACTTGATCAAACACCTTCCTGACGACGCTCTCCAGCACCTACTAAATGTGTTCAATACGCTGTATTCAAATTCATTCTTTCCCAACCAATGGCGGGAATCCGTAATTATCCCGATACCCAAACCTTAAAAATGTCACTGACCCGCATAACTATCGTCCCATTGCCCTAACCAGCGTCCTATGTAAGACTATGGAAAGAATAATAAACTCATGCCTAGTCGACTACTTCGAAATGGATGCAGGCCTTAACAACATCCACTGCGGTGGCCGTAAGCGCCACTGCACAACGGACCACCTCGAACGACTAGAATCAGACATTAGACAGGCCTTTGTCTAAAGAGAACATGTGGTTTCCATATTTTTCGACGTTGAAAAAGCATACGACACTACGTGGAAATACGGGATCATGAAGGATCTCCACCGTAAACGTTTGAGAGGTCAGCGACCACTTTTCATCCACCAATTTCTACAAAATCGCACCTTCAGGGTCAAGGTTGGCGACACTCAGTCTCTGTCATATCCTCAAGAAATGGGCGTTCCCCAGGGAAGCATCCTCAGTGTCACTCTCTTTATCCTCAAAATCGATCAGTTAGCCGACATTTTTCCCAGAGACGGAAGACTGCTTGCATCGCTATACGTGGACGACCTACAAATAAGCTTCAGACACCCCAGCCTCATAACAATTCCACATGAACTCCAGAAGTGCCTAAACCTAGTCGGGAACTGGGCTTCCCTAAACGGATTCCGATTCCCGCCCTCTAAAACTAAAAGCATGCACTCTACCCTTGTGCCCGGTTTACACCTGAAACCAGCCCTAACGCTGCACAACACACCTCTAGTATACAAAGAAACGATCAAATTCCTGGGTCTTGTGTGGGATCCAAAACTCACGTGGCGACCCCACATTGCAGCCCTGGCGACTCGATGCAAAAGGTCGATGGGACTCGTGCAATCGGTAACATATCTGAAGTTCAGTGCCGACATGGACACCGGAATGACGTTGTTCAGAGCAATAATATGATCACGCATGGACTACTGAGCCGTTGTCTACGGATCTGCAGCCAAAACTACTGTCGACCATTGCAGACAATACTTTGCGTATCACGACCGTTGCGTTCCGCTCCACTCCAATCGAATCACTTAACGTGCTCGCTAACAAACTTCCACTTCCGCTCCGGCGAGACAAACTTTCACTACAATACTATTTTAGGATTAGAAGTCACGTCAACAACCCAGCAATCAGCTACATCACTAACATATCTGAGAAGCGCCTTTTTGCGGCTAGAAAGATTATATGCTCACTGTTTTTTCTACGCGTTGACAACCTGCTGACCTTGCTCAACATCAATCGAAAAGCTATTAAGCCTTCATTTTCCTACCGAATCCTTCAAATTAACACACCAACATGGATGATCAACCCACCACCGGTCAACCTAGACCTGCAAATCTACCCTAAAGCAACTACTCCAACTAACGCGTACCGGCAGGAATTCCTAAGACTACTCGAGGAAGAATATTTAGAGCACCACCACATATACACTGACGGCTCCAAAACCGCGGACGGAGTGGGAGCCGCCGCTGTGTGCAGGAACACCCCACTTTAAGCCACCCTCCCACAAGAGGCCTCCGTGTTCTCTGCTTAGCTTCGCGCACTAGTCGTCTCTATCGCAAAATCACATCGCTTCCCCAAATACGTCGTATTCTCAGACAGTCTGAGTGTCCTCACCCAGCCTAAAACACTGCAATATGAACATCCTGTTCTACGTAATATGCAGCACGATCTCTTTGTGATGACCGAGACGGGTCAGGCAGTGGAATTCTGCTGGATCCCTGGGCACGCGTTAATAAGAGGAAACGAACTTGCGGACTCTCTTGCTAAACTGGCATCTACTCACCAAGAACAATTCTTTGCAATACATTATCGGGACTGGTTCCCTATCATCAACTCCCATATAACATCCTGATGGGATGAAATGTGGCATCAGAGTGGACAAAAAATGTTTTCAGTCAAACCCTCAGTCGGAGAATGGGAAACTAAGTTCACCAACAGAAAAGACCAAGTGTTCATCAACCGCTTGTGCAGGGGACACACGTGGATAACTCACAACCACCTGATGGATGTTGACATAGGACCAAACGCGCCACCTTGCTCCTGTTGCCACTAAGTGGCTATCAGCGTGAAACACTTACTGATGGATTGCAACGCACTCGCGGCAGCCCGACGAGCGTTCCTAGATCCCCCGTGCAACCTACAAAGCCTACTCACGGACCCAACCTACCGTAAACAGCTTAACGCTTTCAGAAAACACACTGGACTATACGAAGCTGTCTAAACCTCTAACACCTGCGCAAATGAGGTGGTCCCTCCACCTCATTACGCACAGAAACAACAACATATTTTACGAAAATATGCATTACCTCTTTACTCTCTCGTACGCGCTAGTACGCGAATATGCCACAATTACAATATGTACTGACTTCATCTTGACAAAACTAATATTTTCGCACGCTAGGCTATGCGGACTTACCTGAATCAACGACGGTCGCGACCTACGGGGGAGCCTATTATGACTCACGTTGAGGCTCTGGTGGAAATGAGGCCCAAATCAAATCTAGCCATTATGAGACTAGGTTGTAACCTGCTGTTGCATGGTCCTTAATCAGGATAGCTGACATTTAGTGTTATGGTTAGGTACGGGAACAAACAACATCTTTTAGAATAAATATTTCACAAAGTTCTTTATAGCCAAGGCAGTCTAGGAAGAGAACCTGGCTGAAACAAACACAAATCAAGCTAACAGACAACTTCTCTTATATGCTGATTGGTCTCCCAAAGCGCATCACAGAGCTAAATAATGGTCCCCTTTTAGTGGAGGTAATAAGAGGCGAGAAACAGAGCAACAACATCCGAAATCTGAAAATGCTGAATAATATCCCTTGTGACTGTTGCTGAGCACCCCACTCGCAACACCATCTAAGGGTCAATCTATTATAAAAACAGTCCAAACCACTCTGATGCTGACATTCTTGCCAAACCTATATCAATAGGTCACTTGGATATACAGAATAGACCGGGCAAAGCAGAGTCGAGGAATACTCTGGTGCTTTCATCCTCACCTTCAAACTCTGTTCTCTGCCACCTGATGTCCACATTTGTTGGACACAGTGTTCGGTCCAAGAATTCTTTCTTAATCCCATACGCTGCTACAACTGCCAAAAGTTTAGTCATGGAATTGATGCCTGCCGATGAGGAACAGAACAGGTACATGCTGCTACTGCAGTGAGGACACATATGGCCACAATTGCGACCTACCTGCTAAATGTGAAAATAAAATAGAGGACCATCCTGCCTCATCACGTGACTGCTTTTATCACAGACTCAAAAAGGAGATCCACTGTTCAAGTTATAGAATGCCTTTCCTACCTCAGAGCTAAAAAACAAGTACCCAATAAATTTATCCACACGCTCTCAGGCTTTGCTGCAGCGACTGTGTGGATACCCATAACCAGGGTTCCTCCTACCCTACAACACAATGCTGTAGTCCATCCTCGAGATAGGGAAAGTCGAGACGACAGTCCTTCGCACTGTCCGCTAACTCGAAAATAAATTGGGAGATACCTTCCTTTACTACCACCTCTCCCCCTCCCTCACTTGCTGATCTAAACGCAGTGGGAGTCCCAGATCTGAATCTGGACAGCAACCTGCCTTTGCTAGAGTCAGCACCACATGAAGAAACGCTTTCACCTCAGCGTGCCTTCTGTCAGCCTGTGATCTACTGTCACCAACCACCAAACCCGCCTTACTTCAAGCGAAACCAAAATTCCATTGGTGTCCGTGCAGGCTAGCTAGGTTACTCCTCAACTCAAACGCTTTTCTGGTACCTTCATTAGGGCACCAAATGCCCCTCCGTCTCAACCTCACTTTGGCTCTCCAGATTATAATGCTAAAGGAAGTGCGCCAAACACATTTTTGAGTGATAGCTACCCTACCATACTCGGACAGCTGTGTGTCAGGTAGCAGCTACGCTGCAACTAGCTGTTTAAAGGGAAAACAATCCAAGTATCCGAACTGGAGAAACTCGCTTACCACTGACCATCGCTAAGCGCACTGGCTCTGGTCTGGACTAAGATGATTCAAATGGAAGTGACCTTTTGATGACTCGTAGCCAAAAAAGAAGCTCCAGCAATACTCCTCGACTGCGGCCGATAGGCCGTGAGTATTGTACAACAGCAAAGTTTAATAAGACTTCAACTCAAGCCTTGACCTTAATTTTTCCTAACCTAATCTCCCCATGTCTGATACACTTGTCTTCCAATGGAAAAATAAAGGATGTTGTGCTTACTATGCTGAACTACTGAAACTAATCCAAACCTATAAGCCTATGGTAGTTGGTCTCCTTGGAACTCTCTTGGGGCTGTGCAAACCATCTTTTGCCAGTGGGTATAAAGCCCACTTCATCCTCACTGCCGATGCTAGACCAACCACAGACCTAGCCACAATAGTGAATCAAGCAGTCACGTGTACTCCAATCCCTCTACAAACGACATGACAAGCTCAGGCCCACAGAGGGGACCCATA
>SDVV010026128.1:0-12309 GCA_016164225.1 Gammarus roeselii | reverse complement strand
TTTTGACGCTGCTCTGATGTGCTTTCCCGCCCTTGGCATCCCGCTGTCGGGATGGTCGTGGGTGGGGGGGGCCCGGCCATTATGACGCGGCGGGGGTAAACCAGTGAAAACTGTCGGGCCCTGCTGCTGACGACGGTTCCTCGGTGCATTCGGGACCCAGAGTGTAAGTTGAGGGGCTACCGGCCGGACCCTTTAGCACAAAAGGGCTAAGTTGTGTGAGTGTGAGCGTGTGAGGGTGTGAGGTGCGCCTTGCCGCCGGCCACCCCCTTTCTGGGGGATGCGGCCTGGTGTCTGTATCTGTATCTGTACAAATCCAAAACGGTGTCCTGTGTCTTGTAGGTCTGTACAACCAGCAATGATCCCAAGTCCACACCACAAATGTTATAATTATGACGTCATTGTGACGTCATTGTCTTAAGTACACGCCCAAGACGTTACCTTGTAGAAACGATAGCTATTCCGCCTTTCATCACCCTAATTATAGGCCATAGACGTAGGCATGTACGCCCAAGATCTGTACCACCTTTCATCATCCTAATTACAAGCCACAGACGTTACTTTGAACCACCAAGGTCTGTACCGCCTGTTATCATCCTAACTACAAACCACAGATGTTACCTTGAACCACCAAGATCTGTACCACCTTTCATCATCCTAATTACAAACCACAGACGTTACCTTGAACCACCAAGTCTGTACCTCCTGTTATCATCCTAACTACAAACCACAGATGTTACCTTGAACAACCATGGTATGTACCGCCAGTTATCATCTTAACTACAAACCACAGACGTTACCTTGAACCACCAAGGCCTGTACCACCTGGTATCATCCTAACCACTAACCACAGACGTTACCTTGAACCATCAAGGTCTGTACCGCCTGTTATCATTCTAATTACAAACCACAGATGTTACCTTGTACCACCAAGGTCTGTACCGCCTGTTATCATCCCAACTACAAAACAGACTTAACCTAGTACCACCAAGGTCTGTACCGCCTGTTATCGTCCTAAGTACATGCCTGTTGTTACCTTGTAGGCGTAATATGTTTCACCTATCTCCATGCACAGTATCAGCCAAAGACGTACCGTGCACCCCCAATATCTGTACTGCTTGTCATGCTGTCAAGTCTACGTCACGGAGGTTTTCTAACACCCTTCGAGGTCCTTATTGCTCATATTCCAGTAAACTATAGGGTCAAAACATAGTTTCATCAGCAGGCCTCAGTGACGCAGCCCCAAAGGGCTTTTACTCATGCTCCCAATTTGTCATTGCGTAAATTCGAAAATATTAGGGTTAGGCATCTCCCACACACAAAATCCTTAGGAGGGCGCAGCGACCATTTTTTCACACGCTACCGCTACTTCCGCAACGTTGGCTAGCTGACACCGTTACTGCAACAAGCACTACTTCTTCGCTATTGGTACCTTTTTATTAAACAGCGCCACTAAAACAGCGCTACTAGAGGAGAGAAGAAGGTTGAATGTTTTCGAGATGAAGTGTTTGAGGAGCATAGCTGGAGTAACGCTGAGAGACCGGATCACCAACGACGTGGTTCGAATCAGAACAGGGATGGTAAAAAAAGTTGGAGAACAGAGTGGATTCGCGCATACTGAGATGGTTCGGGCACATGGAGAGAATGGATGAAGGGAGATTGGTGAAAAGAGTGATGAATGCGGAGGCGAGTGGTCGCAGGCCTAGAGGTAGACCGAAGTTTGGGTGGATGAATGGTCTGAAGCAGGCATTGGGAAGGAGAGACATGAATGTGGAGGTGACGGGAGAGCGTGCAATGAACAGGCGTGAATGGTTGATTTTGCCGCTGCTCTGATGTGCTTTCCCGCCCTTGGCATCCCGCTGTCGGGATGGTCGTAGGTTGGGGGGAGCCCGGCCATTATGACGCGGTGGGGGTAAACCAGAGAAAACTGTCGTGCCCTGCTGCTGACGACGGTTCCTAGGACTGCACTCGGGACCCAGAGTGTAAGTTGAGGGGCAACCAGCCGGACCCTTTAGCACAAAAGGGCTAAGTTGTGTGAGTGTGAGCGTATGAGGGTGTGAGGTGCGCCTTGCCGTCGGCCACCCCTCTTTCTGGGGGATGCGGCCTGGTGTCTGTATCTGTATCTGTAACTAAAACGCTACCCAAGAAAAAATATCCCACAGTATTTTCCAATAAATGTATATGAAATATACTGTTTTTTTTTCATCAGTTTATTATGCCCATAACACAAAAAAAACACAAGCAAAAACATTCACTCCTTCTCCTGCACCTTCTCATCGATGATCTTAAGATTGCCATATAAGAATATCAGCTGCTAAAAGCTGAGGGCTGACCTCTGGTGCCTGAGGATGAAAAGTAACACAGTACGCAACTCATCACAAGCGCTGGAATGGCACTACTAATGACAGCTGATCGAACCTGTATGTGTGGGTGTGTTTGTGTAGACGGTAGTCAGCCCTGGCAGAGTTGCCAGATGCTGCTCCAATGTCATCTTTTTATTCATATTTTTAGTTTTAGCTTGAAAAAACAGCTACCGCTACTCCGCTACCATTAGAGAGTACGCAAGTAGTGGAGTAGCGGACCGCCCGGTTCTGTGAATGGAAATATCTGAATTTAAGATAGAACTTTTTTTTTTTTAATTGTTGTTCCTCAAAGTCACTAAACTACCAAGAACAAAACTGTTTGGGTTAAATTTTGAGCCGTAGTGTTCCAGAATATTCTCAGCTACGGTGGACATGCCTTTCGGTTTAATATCTGTATGTCACAGTATGTTACTTGGCAGAAAATGGGAGAAAAGCGAACATAATCCAAACCGGAAAAGTGTTGTGTGTGACAATGTTGACTGTTTAATTGTTTAATTGAATACATTACTTCAGCAAAATGCTAAATATTTACTGTGGATTATGTAACATGTGTTTTTGATGAAAAGTAAATGGAAAATTTACATGATACATGGGCACTTGGTCACTTCCCCCTCCTCCCGCATCGTTTTCTGGAAGGTTCCAATATTAGAAGTGGCGACTGTGACTTGCAGATTTTCGATCAAGTTTATCCGCTGTTCGAAACTTGTAAAACCACACTTGCCTGCCATAATCAATTGACGTACAGTGTGTGTTTATTCTTCTTCCGGTACCCCTCCTGTAGCACAAATAACTGGTTTTCAGGGTCGTTGTGACAGTGTGGCCCAACTAAGAATCGTCGAATCCTGAGCTTCCATCGTTCATGTTTTGAAACTGTTATTCACTGGACCGTCGTACTACCTGTCACCGTTTTGATAGTACAAGAAGCCGCAGACGTTACCTTACAAGCCTCCCGGTCTGCACCGCCTGAATACCTTACAAGCCTCCCGGTCTGCACCGCCTGTAACATGAGCTCATTTCCCTTCGTAGGCGATGGTAAACTGTGGTCGCGTGGAGCTGCTCATGCACCCGCTTACGCAGAAGTTCCTGGAGATGAAGTGGCACGCCTACGGGATGTACGTCAATATGATATACCTCTTCATCTACGTCACCTTCCTGATGTCCGTGACAGCGTTTGCTGCAGGGGTGTTAGGGGGCAGGGACGGCAAGGACATCCCCATCAGCAGAGACATTGAGAACGCCTCCTGCTCCCCAGCCTACCCGGGCACCACACAGGAAGGGGAAATCCACGACCACACCGAGTACATCATCAAGGTGAGCGAGCACAGACAGGTACCGTTTGAAATCTTCCCAGATGTAGCTGATAACTGCACTCTTGAGGAGTTTGAGCTCACTTTTCTTGGATGCATTCATTTCAAAATGAGTCATAATTTACTTACGCAAATGCCTAGGTGCAAGTTTTTATGGTCGTTGTATGTACTCACACAAATTTATCCGCTATTTTTAGCAATTCAATAATGGTGGGTGCGTGTGCAAACTTCTAAGCCCTGTCATCTTAATTTCTTCCTCAGATTGAGTTCCACATGTACAGCTTTGTCTTGGCCGTACTAATTACAGTGTTCGCCATATTTGGGCTCATCAAGGAAATCTTCCACCTCTACCACCACAAAATGGATGTGAGTTACAAATTTTCGCACTGAGAAAATATGACGCGGTTCCATCCCTTACTTTCATGCATGTTCTCAATAATACATCTTCTTCGTTCAAATACTTAGACAATATGCCGCTTCAGAGAGCTGTATTTTAAAATGGTTACCGTGCATGAATATGTCTGTAAATGTAACTGGTACTTTCCATAATTATTTTGTCTGCAAGTGGAGCAGTATAACATAAGTGGATGTTTCTATCAAGTTCGGGTGCACTCAGGAATTATTCGGTAAAACGCTCAAACATGCAACATTGCAGATTTGCTCGCTCAACACATCATCTACACCCTTGTCTTGAAGGCCTCTGCAAAGAACTTTACTCGAACATCAAAAGCTGTAGTCTACCTCATTGTGCTTGTACCACATGCTGATTCATTACTTCGGCGGTCAACAGTAAATGTTCTGCGCCCTCTCATTCGTGCCTGCATCGATTGCTATTTCAGTACCTGTGCGACGGTCTCAACTACGTGGAGTGGATGCTGTACGGGTCGGCCATCTGCATGGTGATGCCTGTGTTCCTGAGCAACGAATGGGGTACCCAGCAGTTCAACTCGGCAGCCATAGCAGTCTTTACAGCCTGGTTTACCCTTCTCCTCTACTTCCAAAGGTATGGAATCGTTAAACATTGTTCAAATAACTACAATATTCAATATATTATACATGGACAGCTTTAGCATGTATAATATATTGGGGAAGAGTAGTTTACTAAGTCTGCTCGAACTACGGCGGAGGTATCACAGGAGGACTGCGGAAATTGATAAATGATGATTTCGATCCAGTTTTGATCGTCATACTTATCGGAATAGAACACTTGGTCTCCTCAACAGAACTGGGGCGTTACAAACTGGTTTTGAGCTCGTTCCTTGACAACACTTTTAACATGACTGTAATTCTTCAATTAGATGGAAAGTAGAGAACATTAACGTATTTTAATCCTTCAGTATAATGCGATGCAGCATTGAGCCTTCTTCCATTTGCAAGGTTTGATCGGATTGGGATCTACATCGTGATGTTCCTGGAGATCCTGAGGACGCTTCTGAAAGTACTCGCCGTCTTCTCGGTGCTAATCATCGCGTTCGGTCTGGCCTTCTACATTTTACTGTCGCACGTAAGTTTCAGGGCATTTACAATTATGTCACTCAGCCGCCCGTGGGGGTTAATGAGTGCATCGTATTCATATTTTTATTCATATCTCTCAGTCACTTGCCATGCTCTAGTGACTTGATAGGATTCATTCTTTCTATGATTGAGGACTGATATTTTAGGATCTTTGGAGATTTACCCAGCAGACCGACCACATATCTTGGTGGCTTTAAATGCACCTTCTTATCCGTGAACTCGTCTACATTAGTTCAAAACATTTAAATTTCCCTATATAAGTTGCCATCAAAAGGTTTTAGACCTGAACAAATAGTGTTGATCTTCAGCTACCCAATTTCTATTTTTATAATCGTTCAGATACATAATACATCACAATAATTCCCATAAGTGGATTGATGCGAGCTTAGTAGCTTCCGCTGACGGGCTGATACAAGGGTATTGAATCATAGAGTGTTTGTATTACTAAAACAAGTTATCAGTGTCATATGTAAAGAACGGCAATATTTCAACTACATCACGAGTCCGTACTTGTATAACATGTCACTTCAGATAACTATGGGTAGGAAGCACAACCACGATTAGTGTCGTTTGCATCTGCAAAGAGTGATTAAATGGGCCTATTCCCGAGCAGGGTTGTTCTTTTACCTAGCTGAAAGAGCTATAATAGAGACCCATTTCTCAACAGGGATGCCATTTGGCCTACTCCAGCGTGCAAATGTCCATGTTGAGGACTTTTTCCATGATGCTCGGGGAGATTGATTTCCTGAACACGTTCGTCTATCCATACTTCGAAGCGACCGCTCAGCCAAACATAAGTCGCACTCTGCCCTTCCCAAACACCACTTTCAGTAAGTAACGCATTTTGTCATTCCCTAACACCACTTTTAGTAAGTAACGCACTCTGTCATTCCCTAACATCACTTTCAGTAAGTCACGCACTCTGCCCTTCCCAAACACCACTTTCAGTAAGTAACGCATTTTGTCATTCCCTAACACCACTTTCAGTAAGTAACGCACTCTGTCATTCCCTAACATCACTTTCAGTAAGTCACGCACTCTGTTCTTCCCAAACACCACTTTCAATAAGTAACGCATTTTGTCATTCCCTAACACTACTTTCAGTAAGTAACGCACTCTGTCATTCCCTAACATCACACTCAGTAAGTAACGCACTCTGCTATTCCTTAACACCACTTTCAGTAAGTACCGCACTCTGGCATTCCCTAACGCCACTTTCAGTAAGTAACGCATTCTGCCCTTCCCTTACATCACTTGCAGTAAGTAACGCACTCTATCATTCCCTAACACTACTTTCAGTAAGTATCGCACTCTTCCCTACCCAAATAACTCTTTCAGTAAGTAACGCACTGTCATTCCTTAACCTCACTTACAGTAAGTAACGCATTCTGTCAATCCCTAACACCACATTCAGTGAGTAACGCATTCTGCCCTTCCCTTACATCACTTGCAGCAAGTAACGCACCCTGTCATTCCCTAACATCACTTTCAGTAAGTAACGCACTCTGCCTTTCCCAAACACCACTTTCAGTAAGTAACGCATTCTGTCATTCCCTAACATCACTTTCAGTGAGTAACGCACTCTGTCATTCCCTAGCGTCACTTTCAGTAAGTATAACACTCTGCCCTTTCTAATCACCTTTTTCAGTAAGTTCCGCCCTGTTCTTCTCAAACACCACTTTCAGTAGATATAACACTCTGTCCTTCCCAAGCACCCCTCTCAGTTAGTACCACACTCTGCCCTTACCTTAGCACCCCTCTCAGTTAGTACCACACTCTGCCCTTGCCTTAGCACTGGTCACTCACTGTACCCCAGTCCACATTTATAGATGTCAGAACTGCTTAAAAAATGTGTTAACTACAACGCAGTTTCGGAAAGAATACTGTTGAATATCTCATGTAAACTACACACTGTGTAGTTTACATGATCTTGGCATAATACGCCAATAAATGAGAACTCGTAAGAACCACACTTATCCCTTCCTAAACACCACTTGAAACACGTAAACCACACTCAGTTCTTCCCAAACACCACTTGAAACACGTGAACCACACTCAGTCCTCCCAAAACACTACTTGAAACACGTGAACCACACACAGTCCTTCCCAAACACCACTTGAAACACGTGAACCACACTCAGTTCTTCCCAAACCCCACTTGAAACACGTGCAACACACTCAGTCTTCCCAAACACCACTTGAAACACGTGAACCACATTCAGTTCTTGCTAAGCACTACCTGAAACACGTGAGCCACACTCAGTCTTCCCTAAACACCACTTGAAACACTTGAACCACACTCAGTCCTTCCTAAACACCTCTTCAAACACTTGAAGTATTTCATTAGCGTGTCTGTTGACAACTTTAGGATTCCAAATGAACATGAATAAAGCAAAATATAAACCTGATTACATGTTTAGTAAAGTTTGTAAACGAAGTTTATACCTATAAATAGAATGTAGGACCGGAGAAGCAAAATGCTTCAAAAGCAGCCTACCTAGACCGGAGAAGCAAAATGCTTCATGGGCAACCTAACTAGACCGGAGAAGCAAAATGGGAGAAGCAAAATGCATCAAGGGCAACTTACCTAGACCGGAGAAGCAAAATGCTTCATGAGCAACCTAACTAGACCGGAGAAGCAGAATGCATCAAGGGCAACATAACTAGACCGGAGAAGCAAAATGCTTCAAGAGCA
Source organism: Gammarus roeselii (assembly GCA_016164225.1). NCBI lineage: Eukaryota > Metazoa > Arthropoda > Malacostraca > Amphipoda > Gammaridae > Gammarus > Gammarus roeselii. The sequence continues at coordinate 4,432 of SDVV010026128.1, read as the reverse complement.
AACAACCTAGACCGGAAAAGCAAAATGCATCAAGGGCAACCTAACTAGACCGGAGAAGCAAAATGCTTCATGAGCAACCTAACTAGACCGGAGAAGCAAAATGCATCAAGAGCAACCTAAATAGACCGGAGAAGCAAAATGCTTCATGAGCAACCTAGCTAGACCGGAGAAGCAAAATGCTTCACTAGCAACCTAACTATACCGGAGAAGCAAAATGCATCAAGAGCAACCTACATAGACCGGAGAAGCAAAATGCATCAGGAGCAACCTAACTAGACCGAAGAAGCAAAATGCATCACGAGCAACCTAACTAGACCGGAGAAGCAAAAAGCTTCAAGATCAACCTAACTAGACCGGAGAAGCGAAATGCTTCATGGGCAACCTAACTAGACCGGAGAAGCAGAATGCATCAAGAGCAACCTAACTAGACCGGAGAAGCAAAATGCTTCAAGAGCAACCTACCTAGACCTAATCCTACCCAAGCAGTGGCCTAGCTTTAATGAGCATTACTAAATTAGGCAGCGAAAACCACTCTAATATTCAATACGAACTGAAACGTAGACAATACGATACTTGACAGACATGACATGAAATATTTGTAACTAACACTACTTATATTACGAGACAAAATGTTACTTGAGTTTGTATTTAAAAGTAAATAATGAAGTTGCAGATTTGAATGTTTATGGAAAAGAATTCCACATTTCAACACCCTTATAGGTTGTGGAAAGTTCATATTTAGCTTCATCATTTTAGTAATACACAACTCTCGAGATCATGTTGAGCGCGCATGTACATCAAACTGATGCTCTAAACGTTCAAGGAGATGCGTGTTATGGTAGCGATGAATTGTTTTAAACTCATAAAATTGTCTTTGAAACCGATAAAGATCCTAAATTTTAACAATACTCATCGATTATAAATAGACACTAGTGCGGCCTGTTTATAGATAGGTATTTATAGCACTGCATGCTATATTTCGGATAAATACTGTATATAGCACTAAGCTCCAATACCATAGCAGAGAAAGAGCTGGATTAGTGCAAAAATAAATAATCTTGAGAGCTTGGAATATTTTTCATTCAAAAGGGTTACCAATTTATTAGCTTAGTTTAGTCGCAATATAATCTACAAAATACTGGCATGGAACATGACGGGCGAGATGCAGGCCGATAAACTTGATGTATTTCACTGCACTGATATTAGCGTTTTCCGTTTGTATAGAAGACTATTGATGAACGTTTGAATGAAAATGTTAGCAACTTTGTTTTATCAACATCCATGTCAACTGCTTACAGATGCTAATTCGTTGTTTATTTGCATGGTTTTGTTTTATCAACATCCATGTCAACTGCTTACAGATGCTAATTCGTTGTTTATTTGCATGGTTTATTTGCATCATTGCCAAATAAGATCACTTGAATAGATTTGAGGATTTCGGATGATCATTTGTAAAGAATAACTAGAAAGGACGCCTAAAATTGAACTTTAAGAGACGATACGACTAATAATAATTATTTTTTGTTCGCAGTCATCTATTACAGTGCATTGTTGTCTATTGAAACAATACGATCGGAACCAACCCAGAGCCTATCCCCATACTCCATAGAAGCGTAACAGGGATAATGAAATAGTATGGTCAACGCTATCGGATGCCTATAGGAAGTAAAATATATGGATAGTAAAATTTGGTCTGAATCTAAAATTTGATACCAAATTCATTCGGTCTAATATTGCTAACACCGTCTATTTTTAACTCCGAAATTCATGTTTACCACGATCAGGAATATCTCGTTTTTCTAAATATTTGTTCAGTTCTCTGTATGGTGTTTTTCGAATCTCTCACTAAACATGGGTAATCTCAAGTTTTGGGAATGGGAATGACTCGCAATTATTAGAGACAGATGAAATTGACCGAATTCGAATAATCTATACAGAAATGATGCTTGAACAGAGGACACAACATCACATACTTCGACAGCTGCTGACAGTAAACTTGTGATACTGTCAACTGCCGTGATCTTAGAAACCGATTCGTGAGCAACCACACGCAAACTCGGCTCTCCTGAGTCCAACATAGTCCGAACGCATTGTGCTGCTTCTTCTCGGTTTGAAGGAACACGAACGTGATGATGTTGCTAGTGGGCGTCAGAGATTTGCTCACGAAGAATTGATTAGGTTTCGTTTCTTTTGAACCAGTTATGATCTTGCACTTGACGTCATGTCGACACAGTTTGAAGATAACACTTAAAGATCCAGTGAGCCACGCCAATGTCCTCCTCGGAAATGGTAACGCCCGTCTTCTCAGAAATTAACTTCCTTACCGGCACATTGAAGTTTTTGTCATCTTTTACCTTTGGATACCACCAGAGAGGACGAAAGTGTCCCTCACCTCATGTACATGGTTGTCATCCCCCACCTTTTCAAGCTGGACCACCCGCCTCTTTAGTTCCTCCACCGACGACGATCTTCTGCTCTTTGTCAGCTAATTTGGCATCAAAACACGAGATGATACTGGACAACAGACACTCATAAATCATAATCCTCTCCTTGGACAGTTTCCTGATGTCTATGGTTGGCAAGCCAGCACCAGCACCGGAGGGCGTCTTTGTTGACTGCAGAGCTCAGCATTGCTCTCTAGCTTTACCATAATGTCGACAGACCGCATGCTGAATAAGATAGTTACTGCAAAACGAGCGCCGAAGGAAACAAAGCAACTCAAATAAAACTTATATTTTTAATTTTTTTTAGCGTGGCGGAAAAGGCACTGCATAAACACTGACAATGTATAGAATGTAAAAAAGTATGCATAGATCAAGCGGTTATATTCATCACCGTATTTTTACAAGGACTCACCTACAGTTGTAACTAGTACAATTGCGTAAAAGTAAAAACCAACGAATTACTCTGACTCTGCCCTTCCCAAGTACACCTTTCAGTAAGTACTGCATCCTACCATTCCCAAAGACCAATAACATTTTTGTAATAAAAGTTATTTACATTACGGATAGAAATATTTATCAATAATGATGTTTGGCGGCTTGTTTTGTAGGTGACTAAGGTAAAGGAAATTATTGTTGAAAGGGATTATTAAATCACAACAGAAGAAACGACCAAAACGAAAGAAGGGATTTTCAACATCCGGTCTGATCCGACCTAGGACAAGAAGATATGCTTCGAAATAAAGGAAGGATTTCATACTCTTCAAGCCCGTGTCATTCCTAATCACTCTTTTTTTTCTCCTCAGTCATTCTCGTGGTGTTCATGATCCTGATGCCCATCCTGTTGATGAACCTGCTCATCGGTCTGGCCGTGGGGGACATTGAGAGCGTCAAAAAGAATGCTCAACTCAAGAGGGTTGCCATGCAGGTAAACTTAGCCTTAGTAGCTCTAACTGCGCATGTGAGCTAATACTTGTGTGAGCTAAGCCTCAGCCCTAGCCGCACAGGTAAGCTAGATCTTAAAAGTAACTGCGCAGGTGAGCTAAGGCTTAGCTCACCTGCGCTAGGTAGTGTCAAGGTTTAGCTTGCCTGCACTAAACGGTAGCACTGACTACGCAGGTGTGTTTTTTTTGCATCAACTATACTCTGTGACATATTTCTAAGATTTAAAGGTATATTTTTAGGGTTCATCAAATGCAACATCGGCATTGCCAGTTTTGACGGACTTTGGTGTGTGATCGTGTTGCTGTAGTCGTTCTTTCTCATTTGAATAATAGTTGGTACATCCTTCCATAGCTGATGATCAACAAACATCCTCTCTTGATTCGATCAAATTATTAATCATTCTAATACTGGGCGGATATATTCCTTTAAAATATACGTCGAGAGGAAAAGCATTGCCATGAGACAGGGAACCAGTCAACCCAATGAGACCTCGTCCTCGCTGCTCCCCTACCACCAGGTCCACCTCCACACTGAGCTGGAGAACAAGCTTCCCTCTATTCTCATCAACCGCGTCAACAAGCAAGAAGTGGTGGTCTTCCCTAACGACACGAGTGGCAGGGTTTCTTTCTTCGAGCGCTTCGTGCAAGCTCTTAACTTTTGCACACCCTACAAGGACGGACATTCAGGTGTGATACGATAAACTGTGGTACCTCTTAGTATCTGCTCTACGTAACATGTAAAGCTATATCATCTCATGTCGGAAGAAACAATAAAACTAGAATTCGCTGTCAAAGACATAACAATGGTGAGCAAGGGCGGACTGGCTACCAGGGGGCTCGGAGAGGCAATTCAGGAATGCTTGGCCCAATAGTTAAAATGTTGTCAAGCAGACATTCATGCCCTATAAGTCTCCAACAGACTCTCAAGTCTTATAATAATCTTCTCAATCGGGAACTTCCCAGTATGTTTAATAAGGTCCGACTCCGTAGTATAACTTCAAGTCATTAAATGGGATATTGAAATGAACTAAAAGATCATCTCCATAT
>SDVV010026127.1:0-12309 GCA_016164225.1 Gammarus roeselii | reverse complement strand
TCATATATATATATATACTATTTTCATCGTAATCCTCAAAATTACTGGAGTTGTCACCAGAAAGTTACGATTTTGTATCGTTTCGACTTCGAATTAAAGAATATTTGAGGGCTTGGTGAATTAAATCCGATATTTCTAACAAGGTGTACGTTGATATAAGAACAATAGCGCAGCTCCCTGCAAGTACTACCCATGGATTAATGCACTAGACGTACATCGAAATTGCAATAATCGTACAATATGTCTCAATGATCCACTCTGTACAGTGGGGGAAAGAATCGTTAACGCCGAAGGAATCACAGAATTCACAACTAATGTTTTTCGCTTCATTTTGAAAGTAATTGTGCATCCGATCCTAGAATTCATTGATACGATTGTTTCAGATATGGTGGAGTAACCAGTCATCATCGAATCCGATCCACACAATTAGATTGATCGTCCAAAGGGTCTAGTGACATCGGAACACTCGATTAGCTGCAGGTTGGTGGATTATCAGCGACCAAAATGCGTGAGGAGGATCAACTGCTTATGGGTGAATGGATATTTGAAATGATTTCTCACATCGTTTCCTTTCATGATCAGTTTATCCGCGCCATTGCCGTATACTTTTCATATCCTATGATGACTCAGTAGCAATCATGCTTAATTACAACTACAATTGAATGGCTGACAAGCAAAGTTTCATATGAACATCAGCTTTTCAAAGTAATTTTTACGAGAACCGTAATGCAGATGCGCCACTCTGCTTCTCCGCTGTTGATTGCAGAGTAAAATAGGAATAAAAAGCGCAGAAAAAATCATTCCCTTCATTATCCGCTATAAATCGTAATCAAGTTCAATCGAATCGTATCCTATACCTAGATCAATCCCAACGTCTTCAATATTAAATAAAAAACATTCTATTAATATATAGACATTATTTCAGCGGCAATAATTGGTCAGATTGATAAGTGGAGGCTGCAGAGCTTATATCATAACCGAAAAAAATATTTTTTGCAAATAAGTATAGCGACAAATAATAGAAAAGGGGATTTACCACAAATTCAATTACTGACTCTTCGATTGGTCGGAAATGGCTTTAACAAAACCACTCTCACTAAACTCCGAGAAATTGAACGCAGCCATCTCCCGTCTTCTGTACAATACCAAGGACGATTATTGTAGGAGATCCTGCCCGCAGCAAAGATCCTACGCTTCCTATGCAGGATTAACGCATTCTCATATTATTTGATAAATTTCAGCAGCTGGAAAATGTTGTCTATGCAGTCCGATGCAGTCCGAGAAATACCCGATGACCCGACAGCGGGTTTTTAATCATGTTTTCTTTTCATTGCGCCACGGTTGAGGACCTTCTTGTATACAGGATCTCCTTGGTCAGGAGTCCCACGGATAGTGACAATGAGTCATTATCAGGAGTTTTTTTTTAATCAGGCTTTGCCGTCGGTTTCATTAGAAATGGCATGCTCTGAATAGGCCTTTCATTCGACTCTGCAATGATAAAGGATTCTTTCTGGTGTAAGTAACAAGATCAACATATTTTGCCGTGATTGCAAATATCTTTTGTGAAGCAGATTTTCTCGAACACGAGAATATAATTTGCTCGAGAAACATATAGCACATTTTTCCATTTGTGCGAATACAATACGATTTTATAGTAACTAGGAGCTTATATTTTGTTTTCGGCAAAGAATACATCTTTTGAATATCATTTTGCTAGGGTAACATAATAAATTTATTGAAATCGACCTATCGCTTGGTCAGCTCTATCAATAAAAAGACGTGAAAATTTGTATAAACACAAAGAAAAATTGACTGAAAAGGGTAAAAATGCAATTCCGTTTTAATGTCTGTAATCCACATACTGCTGCAACTACTCGAAATTGATCACCGATATTACAATTCATTTGCATTCATCCATAATTTGCAATAATATTTTAACTCGATTTTTCTATGATCTTGATCGCTTTGAAAGACACCTTCTATGGCCTTCCATTGATCGGTTTAAAAGCGACCTTCTATGGCCTCCCATCGTTGTTCAGATGTTCAGTTTACATTCTGGAATAAAGTTTCATGCGTAAACCGTACTTAAATTTTTTAGATTATACTTTTTATAATATATATATATAAGAATGTAAGCTTCCATTTGGGGTTTAACCCTACGATGACAAGACTGAGAGGATCCCTCTATCTGGCTAATGTTAAGATTTTGGGGCTAATAATCTCTAAAGGAATACGTCGCAACTTGTTTTTGAAATATGTAACATTGCGACATCTGGCGAGTACCGACTGGTGCATATAAACCAGAACTTCGATCACTGCGTGGCTCGATAATCAATACGCTATTTGTTAATTGCTCTTATTATAATACAATTAGAGCGCAGTGAGTTCCTTACGTGAGGCTGCTATTCAACAGAGTTGTTTACATTCAGCTATTCAACAGAGTTGTTTACATTCAGCGATCACAGATGCCGCCACATATTTTACTAATACACCTTTTCCAGTCATTATCTTAAAAAAAAGTGACGTAAGCAGATGACAAATCTGTCTTTTACTGACGTAACTTACAACTGAAAATGGTCGAACAAAGGTATCTACGGGACGAAAGAGTGCCACGGAAGAAGACCTCTCACATGGTTTGAGCTTCAAACCATGTGATAGGTCATATTCCATGATCTATATATGCAAATTTTTGAAATGTAACTGTCGCTCAAAATGAAACTCAGTTTGAACCCACGTACGTCGTTATTCAGCACCAGGCTGACAAAGGCAGCCTGGTGCTGGAAGGACGAAGGTGTTCATGATTCATTGTATAAGGTACAGTCATCTGTAAAAGTTCGCCGACCCTGGAAATCTTGTAAAGTGCCGCGTCATAGTCCGCTCACCTCCGCCTTCATCACCCTTTTCGACAATATCACATCAACTATCCTCACGATGTGCTCGAACCACCTCAGAACACGCGAATCAATCCAACTTCTCCACCATCCCAGTCCTAATTTAACTACGTCGTTATTGATCCTGTCTTTCATTCCAACAATAAAAAATGCATATCATTCTTGGAATGAACATATTTTTGCTGGGCGCAAAAACATGTACTCTCCTGGTGTACTGAGCTACTCCACAGTACCTGACTCTCCTTGAAATAGATCGTCTCAACAACTAAAAAACACGAGGAAGATTTACGCACAGCGAGCCTGTCAGAGAAAATAGTTATAGGGCGGATGAGTTGTTTCAGGTAAGAAATTAAAAAATCTAAAACTGAAAGATAGCTCTGTTTCTCAATGTGTGGATGGCATTGCAGGGGAGACAAATTTTGCTGGTATGTGGCGCGGCGACGCCGGGAAAGGGATGATGATGACGAAGTTTACATGTGGGAGCACAGAACCGAGGTCAGGATATTAAAAAAAGGCAAATCTCAGGGAAAGGATGGTGTACTTGCGTTAAAGCAACCGATTAATTACTTTGTCAGTGGAAAGTCACCTAAGTAGATTGTTTTTTTTTTAATGCTAAAAAAATCTTCCGGTCGTGTGAATCCTTCGACACTGTTCGAAAATCTCATAGAAAGGAGGTGTCATTTCACCTTGTTAAGCTACTAAAGTATTGGTACCAGCGACAAGAATGTGTAATACGATGGGGAAGTTCAATGTCAAACCCGTTCCAAACAACTAATGGGATTTGGCAGAGGGGCTCACTCGCGCGTCTCCTGTTCAAAGTGGACGTGGACAGCTTACATGAGCGGCTCTTATCCGTGTTGGGGGTCACATTGACAGCTGCTGTGTTAAAGCGATTCGCTGTACAAACGACAAGGTCCTGCTAGCCCCACATGTTGATGCTCTTCAGATGATGCTAGATGTATTCCAGACAGAGGCAGCAATACTGGTCAATCAGTGGGTAGGGTAGTAAAGCCACGGAATCAGAGGTTACAGTTCAGAACGGGCAGTGTACTAGCGGGACCAGCTGGAGTCTGTGGACAGTAACCCTAACATGAGGAGTTTAATAACAAATAACCGGTGTGATTCTGACAATATCTCTTAACAACACCGGAAGTTAAATGTGGTTGGCAACCAACTTATAAGAAAAATCAACCTTGGCACAACGGATGTTAAGCTGCAGCTGATTAAAATGTTCTGTTATCATGTGAACTTTTAATCATTGTGGTGTAAATACATGTGGGATACTTTGAGAAAGCTACGAGTAGCATGCAACGACATACTCAGGAGACTGGTTGGTGTCCCAACAATTCAAAGAAGAGCAAGTGCTAGCCCAATATTTGCAGAATATAATGTTTATTGCTTGAAAATACGAGCATGAAAAGTTTCAAACAGCCTTCAGGAACGAATTTAAAATTGTAATAATCCCTTCATGGAGACAACATGTAACAGTGAGGGATACGAACTATTCCCAATTAAGGAAATATGGAATAGAATACAGCTTGTGAGGAAGATCCCGATATTAAAAGGAATAATTTTTGACTCCTTTGTGCTTGTCCTGATCGTAGGCCTGTTGGGATGCGACCGGAATCAGTTATCTGGCAGGGGACTTTACAGCTATCATCTAGAACATTGTTGTTTGTATACATACTGTAAGTAAGTCCGAGCACAATTGTTAGACTTGTGGTCTGATACCTGAATATGCTCATGTACTCCATTTTGTGTTTCGTTACTTGAAAGTATTCGTCGTTGTGTAACGCAGGTAAAGGTAGAACACCTTTCAAACAGCTTTTCACTTTTCATCTCAACCACATGAACGAAAGTGACGAAGAACATATGCAAAAAGTCTTATCTCCGAGATTTTTTTGCAGGAAGCCCAATGTGTTACTTATTTGTTTGCTACTCAATAATATTGTACCATATATTTAAGGTGAATTAGAGTTTTAGGGCACACTTTATCCAACAAAAAGAATACCACGAGTTATCTCGTGAATAAAGGATTTTATTATAATTCATTACTATTTCATCATGTGATAAAGGGAAATAAAAGTTATTTCAGCGACGCTGCCCCCTCACCCCCCCTCACTTATTTTGCATATTGTTGTCTTGTATTTCACTCTTGGTTTGTCTGCACGAAATATGGTCGGAAGATTTTTAAATCAAACTTGTTTCCTTTCTGTCCCCATCAATGTAACATCGAGTGCTTCAGTAAAGATACAGATAATAAAAATAATACAAACGATAATATAAAAAATACTAATATTATTATTCGTATTATTTTTTTCTTCTTATAATATTATTATCAGTATTAGTATGATCATTATTATTATTATTATTATTATAATTCTTACGGGAAGCTAAAAATTGTCACAAAAACTGTCGACTGAACCACAGTCCGATTGTCACAGATACCAGATGGCTAGTGAAAAAGTGATGACGGTGATGTCATGGCTGCTCAAAAGCCCCGTGACGTTCGGGAATTGTGAATATTTCCCACGTTTTTTTTCATCTTGAACTCATTTTTCAATTGGATAGCTCACAATTCTGTTCAGTTTTACCTCAACACCAGACCTCAGTCTAGCTCTGTAATCTATCAGTCTAACCCACGCTGCCTCACGATAACAACGGGTCGCTATCCCTGGCGCTAAATTATTTTATAGCTAACGTCAGATCAGCCCCTTTCATCTCCGCCAACTGTCTTATCAGCCAGAAGTTGTTTCGACTCCCTACCTACGGTCCCATTTTTCAACAGCGAATATGTATAGCATCCCTCAGTCACACCAGCCACTGTCATATCTGCAAGTGACATTCTGCCTAACCTCTGTTTCAGCCCACGTCAGAATCAGCCACGAGGCGTACTATTTTACTGGTTATCACTTTAATGAAACTTTTCCTTCCCTAGCTAACCTAATCTAGAGTACGTGTTTCTAACCCGCGGGGCAAAGGTACGTATTTCTAACCCGCGGGGCAAACATACGTATTTTTTTAGGGTACGTAATGCTGTTTTTTAGCGTTTTTTTATTGAAGTTTCAATAAAGTGATACCCGGTAGGTTGGTACGCCTGTTCAGGTGTAATGACAGTGGCAGATTTGATAGTGGCAGATTTTGAAGAGGCGGAAAATGCATGTGGGCTGAAACATCGTTTAGGTCGAAAGCACGGGTGATGAACGATTCTTAGCGGTTATGACAGTGTCCGGCTATGACAGTGAGTTGAAGTGGAGTGGCGATAACACTCGTGTGCGGAAATAGTTTTAGCGCGAACGCTGGGCTCCCATAACAACTACACTCGTCGCACTCATTTATTCGTGTTTATTTTCAAATGAACTCTGACCGCTGCAGTGATGGCATCTGCGGCCCTCACAGCAAGTCTGCGGCAACGAGCAGTGAGTCGAGCCTTGAACGGTCGTCCGCTGTCGCTCACGATACTCTATCTAGATCCATTTTCAGTGTTGGACACGATCCTTTACCTTGGTACATTGTTAGTGTTAAACACGATACTGTACCGCGATACATTTTCAGTGTTGGACACGATCCTTTACCTTGATATCTTTTCAGTGTTGACACGATACTGTATCTTGATATATTTTCAGTGTTGGACACGATACTGTACCCTGAAACATATTCAAATATTTTACCCTATTTTCTGAAGATGAATTTGAGCAGAATAATCCATAGAAGTATCTAGATTCAGTACTTTGCCGAGCACCGACCACGACGTGCTGATTAGAGGAGCTAGCAACAGTTCAAAGTGGTCGTTGAGATGAATCAGCCTTCAGTAACTTGTCTTCTAAGACACGACTTCTAGTGGGCTGTTTTGCTGCATTTGTCTCCTAAGTGGAAGCACATGCGTCTATCGCTTGGCATCAACCTTTGCTGCAGACTATGGTAAATAGTTTGAATTATCCGAGTGAACCATTCCAGTTCTACTTGCAAAGCCACAAACGACTACGTGTTTTTATGATGAATTAGCCCAATGAAACCTATATTCCCTTTGGATCGAATGTGAGAATAGTTTTTAATTGACACGAAAGCTTCCGAATCGGGCCTATTAGTGGCAGTAATTTATGAACATGTGACGGCCTCGACGCTCCGTTTAATGACGACCGATCTCACGAGCCACCAATGGCAGTAATGGAGGAACATGTGACGGCCTCGGCGCTCCGTTTAATGGCGACCGATCCCACGGGCCACCAGTGGCAGTAATGGAGGAACATGTGACGGCCTCGACGCTCCGTTTAATGGCGACCGATCCTATGGGCCACCAGTGGCAGTAATGGAGGAACATGTGACGGCCTCAACGCTCCATTTAATGGCGACCGATCCTATGGGCCACCAGTGGCAGTAATGGAGGAACATGTGACAGCCTCGACGCTTCGTTTAATGGCAACCGATCCCACGGGCCACCAGTGGCGTAATGGAGGAACAAGGGACGGCCTCGACGCTCCGTTTAATGGCGACCGATCCTATGGGCCACCAGTGGCAGTAATGGAAGAACATGTGACGGCCTCGACGCTCAGTTTAATAACGACCGATCCCACGGGCCACCAGTGGCAGTAATGAAGGAACATTTGACGGCCTCGACGCTCCGTTTAATGACGACCGATCCCACGGGCCACCAGTGGCAGTAATGGAGGAACCAGTGACGGAGTTAACAATTGGTTTGTTGGCCAACTAATCGACGAGCCCCATCGGCAGTGATTGGCGAGTCCCAACAACACTGCTTGTTGTTGGGAACTTAAAAATACGGTCTGCCTCAGCACGAGTTATTACGAGACATCATAAAAACCATTTTATTCGGGTTTAGGCATGCGTATTACTAAGCATATCGTACCACTAAGCATATCGTATCACTAAGCATATCGTATCACTAAGCATATCGTAACACTAAGCATATCGTATCACTAAGCATATCGTATCACTTAGCATATCGTATCACTAAGCATATCGTATCACTAAGCATATCGTATCACTAAGCATCTCTTAATTTGGTGGCAGGTGTTTGTTTCTTTCCAGACAATGAATATTCATAAGTGCGGTTGCGATGACTCATATGCATAACTTCAAATTTGTCGACATTAAATTTCAGGTGTAGCTTTTTCGACCCATCTACAATTTTTTGAGTCTAATTGATTTTGCAGACACTCAAGTTCTGCTTTCACGTCTTCTTCTTGCTTAGTATCGTCTGTGATCTTCATGATGTTCAGAAGCACGTAGTATTCAAAGGCACGTTCTGGTCCAAAAGCAGCTCCTTGTGGCCCACTGCTTGTTACATTACCTCAAGGAATGGAGGCTCCGTTAAGCACGACTCGGTGCCCTTTATCGATGAGCCTGTCTTTATCAAGTTCTTCAGCTCGCGTCGAATACCGATGCTGTGCAATCACTAATTAGGCATCTATCAAAAGCTTATCTGGTATCAATCAGACAGATGCGATTGTGTTTAAATCAGAGCTAACAGTCTACAATATCCGTGCTCATAGTCTACAATATTCGTGCTAATAGTTTACAATATCCATGCTAATAGTCTACAATATCCGTGCTAATAGTCTACAATCTCCGTGCTAATAGTCTACAAATCCGTGCTAATAGTCTACAATCTCCGTGCTAATAGTCTACAATATCCGTGCTAATAGTCTACAGTATCCGTGCTAATAGTCCACAATAACAGTGCTGATATTCTACAATATCCGTGCTAATAGTCTACAATATCCGTGCAAACAGTCTACAATATCCGTGCTAATAGTCTACAATATCCGTGCCAATAGTCTACAATATCCATGCTAATAGTCTACAATATTCGTGCTAATAGTCCACAATATCCGTGCTAATAGTCAACAATATCCCTGCTAATAGTCTACAATATCCGTGCTAATAGTCTACAATATCCGTGCTATTAGTCTACAATATCCGTGCGAATAGTCTACAATATCCGTGCTAGTAGTCTGCAATATCCGTGCTAATAGTCTACAATATTCGTGTTAATAGTCTACAAAATCCGTGCTAACAGTCTACAATATCCGTGCTAATAGTCTACCATATCCGTGCTAATAGTCTACAATCTCCGTGTTAATAGTCTACAATATCCGTGCTAATAGTCTACAATATCCATGCTATTAGTCTACAATATCCGTGCGAATAGTCTACAATATCCGTGCTAGTAGTCTGCAATATCCGTGCTAATAGTCTACAATATTCGTGCTAATAGTCTACAAAATCCGTGCTAACAGTCTACAATATCCGTGCTAATAGTCTACAATATCCGTGCTAATAGTCTGCAATCTCCGTGTTAATAGTCTACAATATCCGTGCTAATAGTCAACAGTATCCGTGCTAATAGTCCACAATATCCGTGCTGATATTCTACAATATTCGTGCTAATAGTCTACAATATCCGTGCAAACAGTCTACAATAACCGTGCTAATAGTCTACAATATCCGTGCTAATAGTCTACAATATCCGTACTAACAGTCTACAATATCCGTACTAACAGTCTACAATATCCGTGCTAATATTCTACAATATCCGTGCTAATAGTACACAATATCCGGGCTAATAATCTACAATATCCCTGCTAATAGTCTACAATATCCGTGCTAATAGTCTACAATATCCGTGCTATTAGTCTACAATATCCGTGCTATTAGTCTACAATATTATTGGGGAAAATAGAACTTCCCCTCAATTTATCAATGATGGAGCAGCTCTAGTTGATCAGCAATTGCCCGGACATTTCTTGGTCCATTAATAAATGGCTCTAAGTTGGCCTCCTTCCATTGAATGAGGCAAGTGTCTTTTGTGAGTTATTGCGAGCTTTTTATCAGAGGGATTCGGTGATTTCGTGCTTAGTCTTCTTCAGTATTGTGGGTGAACAGGATCATGACCTGGTTAATTGGTGACTATAGTTATCAATATATTCGATTTCTTCTGCAGGGGAAAAACTTCCAGCGCTGAAAACTTTACCTCGTCTTTCCTCTGTAATATTCTGCGGGCTGGAAATATCAGTTCACTATCGTAAATACTGAACAAAAATATTGATTTAGAAAAACCCTCATTGCATTGACATTTGTTACTAGCACTCCGCGGTTGGTCTCAAGAGGACTTACCACAGATCTTTATTTTTTTGCCTCGAAATAATAGCTTTAAAAATGTTTCGGAAGTGTTTTGGCGTTTGTGACAAGTTCATTTTCATAATCTTCATCCTCACGTTCCAGGACTTTCTTTAGAGCTCTCCTGCTGACAGTAAAGTCAAATTTTGAAGCTTTTTCCTGTGGGAATTTTTCGGTTTCGTTGGCGACTGAAGATGCTGCAGTTATCATTTCCAGTATATTGACTGATTGACTGCTGATGACCTGTTTTTTTTAACGAGAAATCATAAATTTCAATCATTTAAAGTGTTGTTAAAATTGTGTTCGATGAATAATTGATGCCACGTCCGTAGGGCACATTCATAGCTATCAACGTTAGCTAATCACATAATAAGGACTGTACCGTAGTTTATGGCCGTTTTCAACTGGAGCCTTTCCGTAAAACGTAAACAGTTATGGTCGCAAGTTCCGTGCATTTCACCTACTTCAACGTTCGTGACCTGAGAGCTGCATGCATATAATAGAACATCGAATATATTGCTGCCAGTGCCGGCAATATCGAGTTCAGCGCCACAATACTGTTGTGTGTTCCGACGCCATAGATCGAAATCATCTGCAACCCTGATTTTTGAGGGGCGATTGGCTAGGGTGATTTGACACTTTGCTTGTTTACAGACTTGAATTTAATCTACTTGGTGTCGAGTGCTTGGAATAGTAGGTTATAATATTGGTAGAGATTTTGTCTACAGGTAACAGCACTCATCCACCCTTTCTGGTTCGTCCATCTTTGTGAACTGGTGAGGAATTCGCAGAGATAATTTACACTGCCTGTGATTGTCTGTGATTGGCATTGTGTCGATCATTTCGTTCGTGGCAAGGGTTCCCAGATGCGGTGATGCAGCGTATTCCCAGATGCGGTGATGCAGCGTATTCCCAGATGCGGTGATGCAGCGTATTCCCAGATGCGGTGATGCAGCGTGTTCCCAGATGCGGTGATGCAGCGTGCTTCCAGATGCGGTGATGCAGCGTGTTCCCAGATGTGGTGATGTAGCGTGTTCCCAGATGCGGTGATGCAGCGCATTCCCAGATGCGGTGATGCAGCGTGCTCCCAGATGCGGTGATACAGCGTGTTCCCAGATATGGTGATGCAGCTTATTCCCAGATGTGGTGACACAGCGTGTTCCCAGATGTGGTGATACAGCCTATTCCCAGATGTGGTGATACAGCGTGTTCCTAGATGTGGGGATACAGCGTATTCCCAGATGTGGTGATACAGCGTATTCCCAGATGCGGTGATACAGCGTGTTCCCAGATGTGGTGATAAAGCGTGTTCCCAGATGCGGTGATGCAGCGTATTCCCAGATGTGGTGATACAGCGTGTTCCCAGATGTGGTGATACAGCGTGTTCCCAGATGTGGTGATACAGCGTGCTCCCAGATGTGGTGATACAGCGTATTCCCAGATGTGGTGATAAGCGTATTCCCAGATACGGTGATGCAGCGTATTCCAAGATGTGGTAATACAGCGTATTCCCAGATGCGGCGATGCAGCGTTTTCCTAGATGTGGTGATGCAGCGTGTTCCCAGATGCGGTGATGCAGCGTATTCCCAGGTGTGGTGATGCAGCGTATTCCCTGATGCGGTGATGCAGCGTATTTATAATAACGATGATGGACTCAGGGTCGGCTGTACAGCGTGTCTTCAATAACGCGGCTGAGCCAAGGAGTGGTGGCGAAGTGTGTCCTGATTAGCTCTGTGCCAGAAAGTTTGCTGTACAGCGTGTTTCCGAAAACAGTGTTAGGCAATGTGATGGTGGTACAACACATCCCCGATAACGATGTCTGGCATGAGGCGGCTGCACAGTTTGTCCCTAATAACGCTGTTAGGCAGGAAGACGTTGGTGCTCTGATGGCACAGTCATGCAGAGCCACTGTGGTGCAGCGTTTCCCTGATGGCGCTGTTAGGCAAGGTGGTGGTTTAGAAGTGTTTACAAGTGTAGGAAGACAACAACAGGCCTATTGGCCCAAACTAGGTTGCCTTTTGGTAGCAAGAGTGTTAGTTCTGGAGTAGAACGACTAAGAGGCCTATTGGCCCAAACTAGGTTGCCTTATGGTGGCGAGAGAATTAGTTTTGAAGTAGAACGTCAAAGAGATCTTCATGTGCCATTTCTAATTTCTTTATAACAACAGGAAATAGAACGGTTTAGCTATTTATCGTCGATTTATGTAGAACTTGTCGAGCCGCGACTTAAACGTTTCGATTGTATTGCTGTTTACAACCTCCGCTGGAAGTTTGTTCCA
>SDVV010026125.1:0-12309 GCA_016164225.1 Gammarus roeselii | reverse complement strand
AAGTTGTTTGATTGTCCCAGTATTAGGAGTATATATTGATGTCTACAAGCGGTTTGTTGTCAGTATGACGTAGGACCCAGCGCAGGATGCAGGAACCGGAGGACTTTTTTGTCAATGTCTCATCGCTAGGCAGTAGCCAACTGTACCAGTACAACACGTCATCAAGTTTTACTGACAGTATTTATCCAGGAATATAGCTACAAGGAGAGGGGAGCGTAGGACTTGTAGAAGTATTCTATAATGATTGGTTCAAGATAATAAAGCATGATATACATTACAACATTGTAATCTGCATATACTATTTGAATGCTGGAAATGAACAAATCGTGCATGAAAAAGCTTTCTTTATTCCTGGCGAGAATATCTCAGGCAATACATTGGAAGATTACATCTCCAAGCTAGAAATCAATATAAGGAAAAGTTTGTTAAGAAAACAAATCATTAGAGATGAAGGGAAAATGTTTAAATATGATAAGGCCACACGGCTCATGAAGTTCAATGCCTTCATTCTACAATACATGTCGCAACACAAATATACTGAAGCATTGGTGAATTGGTACTTTTTCGGAGATAGATCGGCTGATTTAATGGGTGAAGCGATATGTATATATAATGTCGGTGAAGATTGCGTTGGCAAATTTTTTTTTCTAAACGATAATGTACGCTACTTAAACGTTTACTCTGATATAATTTCACGCAGTTTTATGGGCGACAAGCAAGTCAATATTCTCGATGTTATTCCTACTAATAACTCTTATCCATTTACACGCGCCTATGTCATATATAAAAAATTACAGCGTATCATATTGATTCCATTTCCATCGATCTACGCGATGGTGTTAGCGGTAACATCTCGTTCATGGATGGTGGATCGAGCTTATGCGTATTACCTCTTACAAGAAGCCAGAGCCTTATAGATATAACGTTGGATATAAAAAAGATCATTCGGTATCCAGCAATGATGAGGGTGGTATATGCATATCCGTCATATAAACACTACGAAGTTTTATTCTCGATACGTGACACAATACGTGGTGGAAGTTTACATGATATTGACAGATTTACAAGTGCGATATTGTACCAGACGGGTTGCGGATTCTTCTCAACTATTGACAGTCTTGCAAGACGCACATTGCCTTTTCTAAGAAAAACATTACTGCCTGCAGCTGCCGATATGTCTCGAAATATGGCACGCGATTACTCGGAGCAGAAAGATATGCGAAAATCAACAAAGAAACATGGGATTGCTGTACTCAAAAATGCTGTGAAGAAAACCATGGTTAAAGGGAGGACCACAGGAAAACTAACGAAAAATCGTGAATTGAAGAACCACGGAAGAAAGATAGAGTCGTGTCGTCCATTAGTTAATTACTAATAAATACCACTGTTCATGTACCGATAGCGTTAGTTTCGGGTAAGGTTCTATACCGACAACATGCTTGGTGGACCATCTCTCAACATGACGTGGCTAGAACTATGAAATGGAAGTGATTGATATGTTACCTCCCATAAACAAGAAATATTTAATTGAATCATGTATCGAATCGAAATTTGAAAGAAATTATCTAAGTACAAACAGCAGCCTGTATGAAGGTAGAATTGCCGATTCCTTTGTAGAATTTCATATTCCTGGATCGGATAATGAAATGGTTGACTTGAGCTCGTTAACTGCAGAAGTGAAAATCCGTGTTAGAAATGCAGATGGTAGTGCATTGGCCGCCGCTGCAAATGTAACACTTGTTGACAGATTTCTTTATCGTATGTTCCAAAGTCACTCGCTATTCCTAAATGGTGTTCAGTGTGAAGGAAACAGTTATACAGGACTACTTAATAATCTCAATACCTATACATCCATGAAGAGCTCCGATCTAAATAGTAAAGGGTTGAATATGATGTATAAATCATTGCAAACACCCATTCCAGATTCCATCGTCGCGGCGAATTTTGCTAATCAAAACGCGAATGAGACTTGGATTCAAGAAAGTAAACGTCATGGTATACATATGATGGGACCACTAAACTTTGACGTATCCAGTAGCAATAGTTACCTATTGGATAATGTCAGCGTAAATATACGTTTGGAGCTGGCAAAAACCTAGTAGCGTTCTTCTAACACATGACAATGAACAATACATCTATTTAGTTGATTCATGCAAATTATGTTGTAAAAAAGTTGTACCATACCCTACAGCTTTGCTTGCTCGAAATAAAGCGCTCACAAAAAACAATGACATGATTGAATACATGTTCGATCGACCTATATTCAAAACAATCGTGTTTCCTACTGGTCAAAACTCCATCTCCATTTATTCCCCCTTCAACGGGGTTGTTCCACATAAATTGACCCTGTTTCTCATTGATAAAACTGTACATAACGAAGCATATGATCGCAATCCAAATTACTTCCAGCATAATGATATCACAAACGTTATCGTTGATGTAAACGGAAACTGCGTTACCAACAATAGATCTTCGTTTTTCCGAGAGTGCGCCCAAGCATACCATCAAACTCTTTCGGCGCTAGGGAGGCGCAACAGCGCTCATCACATCCCAAGACAAAATTTTCCTGCATGAAGAACTATATTTGGTATATTTACAAGACCAACCGACTCTGCAGATGTCATTAACCTAGAAAAACGAGCGAACATACGAATAACAATAATTTGTGAAAATCCACCCACTACGAATAAGATCTTGTTCCTGGTAGGTTATACCCTCGGTGTCATCCAAATAAATTCGGCAGGGAGGGTATTCCCCAACTATCTACAGTAATCATGGATAGTAATCAAATTGACCACATATCCATGAGCGATTCAAATGTGAAACGCGCTTATATAAGCTGTTTTGCGGAAAACAGAATGCCCATGCATAAAATAATAGGCTACATGATTGTTAACAGCAAAAGCTATCCTAATAAAATGGGTCATTGGATCCTAATATTCAAAAACGATAACAAACACTACTACTTTTATTCGTTTGGGTTCAATCCAAAAATATATGAGGGAAACATAGCTTCGTATTATAATACTCATGCAAAAATACAACTTGTACTACAGAAACCAATCGAAAGTGATCTATCGTTGGTCTGTGCAGCTTACTGCATCTACTTTGCCTATTATCTAGGTCAAAATATATCAGTTATAAAGATAATCGAGCGATTCTCCAATAGCGAAGGACGTAGAAATGAGATCAAGGTTGAAAAATGCATCATGAAAGTGTTCGGAAATCGATATTAGTGCAAGAAGAATATGCGTGGCGTCCTAATCTTTAATACTGTATGTATATTATTATGTACCTGTTATTATCAATAAAAAAATCCTATAAAATGTATGTTTCTCATTACCCCAAAAAGCATTCAGAGAACACAGCATTGAAAATGCATGTATGCAATATAACATGCAACGAAGTTGCAATACAATATACCCAAGCATTAAAATGGCAATATCCTCATGTAAATATATAACCTATTAACAATCGAATAATCCGAAAAGCTTTCTGTCTGTCCGAAATCAGTTCCTTCGCGCTGCCTGTCTTCGCGCAGACCGCCTTCCGCCCGCTTGACTCAAGGTTGCAAGCATTGTGCCGGTAAAACGTTATGTATAAATTCCCGTAGACCGGACAAAATTCGTTATTTGTAGTCATATATACTGCACCTAGAGGGTTCCGTGCTGTCAGAAAATTCCCTGATTGGAGTGATGAAGAGTTAGACGCTTCAGAAGGAGATAGCTGCGGGCACGTTAAAAGACTTACACGAGCGTACAAACTTTGAGCATACATATTGTGGAGGTGAAAATAACTCCAGTTCGACGAATTGCGGGGGCTGGTGACTCTGTATTCGTTTGATATCAATATCATAAATTAAACAGGGCTCGATCTTTAGAGTATATAGAAACCTGGAAGCGGAATTATTGCCATCAGGATACAAAGAGATCGGCGTGGACAAACTCACCTATTGTAAAAAAGGGGGGTGGGTCCGTGCTGCAAGTTAAGGAGATGCTGCATCCATTTTATAGAATGGCACTAACCACAGAATCTTGCGAAATTCCTCGAAGCAGAAATTAAAGGGGCTTATTCGCCATTGAAGCGGGCAATGGTGTACCGCAAGCACCCACCCTTGCGGAGCACGATGCCCGACTCTATGATGAGCTGGAACAAATAGTCTTGATAATAATCGCTGGACTATTATCATCGGTGATTTAAATCTTCCGCCCATTGACTGAGTGAGCCTAACATCACAGGACCCAGGCAACAGAATAACGGAGTGTATCGTCGTTAATGGAATACCCCGGTATGTTTGTGGACCATACCGGGGAACAACACACTGGGCCTAGTCATGCCAGCTGAGGAGCGCTTGGTCGGCAACATCCTCGTTGACAACATACTAGGAGGTGATGACCGCAACCTTGATAAATTCACCGTCACTGTGCCCCGTCCATCCCGAAGGGAGCTGTACGCCGTCCCTGACTTTCAGGAGAAGAGAAAGCAGCTAAGTGCGTTTAATTTGATCGAACACCTCAGAGAGGCTACCATGGATGCTTCCTGCCGTATTATCCATGAGAAAGTTTGCGAGATCTGCGTCCTATGTACAGTATATCAATGAAGACAATTGATCCCACCTAGCGGATCAGGCCTCCTTGGAAAAATATCGAAATCGCAAGAGCCTTCACGTCGCCCTCATGTTTGCTTAGAAGGGTCCACGTCACAACCATGTTTGCCCTGATAACTTGTTGCGACCAACTAAATGAACAACGAGGGAGGGACAACACGAAAGAGGCGGTAGTATTGCATCGCCTGACATGTAAGACAGCCACTAAGCTAGTCTGATCCTCAAAACTCAGGAAACAGAGGAACATAGTGGATAGTGCCAAAGAAGCCCATAAGACTTTTATCGCTAAGTTATTGAGCGTATAATTGCTAAGGACTCGGTTGGCTCACTAATGGATGATGATGGTGTCCTTAAGAAGTCACCATATGACATGGTCAGCAGGCTGAAAATTTTCTCTTGGTCAGTGTTCTCAGTTGAGAGCCCCGGCAACGAACAAGACACTGTTTATGCTGGGGATTTCATACACAAAAAAACTTGTGTCCACGTGATAAAAAGTTGTTAAACAACTTGAAGGGCAGAACATCTACAAGTCGATTGGTTTCGATGAACACCACCTAAGAGTTCACAAGGAATCATGGAACAATTGGTGGATTTCTGGCCCATGTTTTTCAAATTATCAATGACGAGTGACGAAGTGCCTGATGACAGGTGAGTCCCTTAATGTCACGGCAATCTTCAAGAAAGGTGGACGACAATCGCCCAGCAATTATCGACCGATCAGTTTGACGTCGGTCGCGTGTTAGACCATCGAGAAATTGGAACGAGATAATCTTCTCGATTACCTGGAAGACAACAGCCTGATTCAAGACAATCATCATGGCTTCCGTCGCAAAAAAAAGTGCCCGACGAACCTGCTGGACTTTTCAATAAAGTGATCAACGTGCACAATCACCACGAGGCAGTGGATATCATCTGCCTAGTTTATTAGGTCGACATCGGTGGTTACGTATTTCGCTGGCTGCGTGAATAGCTAACAAGGCGCAAGTAATGTGTTAGCATTTTCCCTAAGGCACCTCTAGGGTGCCTTAGGGCAGCGTTCTGGGTTCGTTCCTCTTCTTCGTCTATGTGAATGGCATGGATGCGGGTCTTCTGTGCAAGATATAAAAATTGTATCACTGACATGAAGCTTTGCTATATAGCATGGATGGAACGGGACATATTTGCGATACAATAAGATCTCAAAAATTCATCAAATGGTAAGAAGCGGGGCAGGTGCCATTTAATGATGCAAAATTTACCGTGATGCATATGAGGTGTTACAGGGCTAACTTCAACTAAACAATGCCAGGAAGCGATCTTGTGGGTCAACAGTAAGACTTAGCCACCCTAACCTCACAAATTTGAAATGGGACAAGCAGGTCGAGGAAAGTTACGAGATAGATAACCGTAACCTTAGTTTCATCTCCCGAAACTTTTTCTTCAGAGCGAATGATAAAATACTGCCGTTGTACAAGTCCCTTGACTATCCCTACCCTGAGTATGAAGTCCAATTCTGGTCTCGTCACAACAGGGAGAACATAAACAAACTGAAACGCATCCAGCACCGTGCTACTAAGCTCATCCGCAGCATTGCCAACCGAGCTACGAGGATAGGTTCAAGGAGCTTGATCTCACCACTCTCGAGCAGTGAAGGCAAGGACCCGGTTATATGTAACCTTCGAATACCTGAAATGATTCAATAATGTGAGTCATGTTGGTCTCTTCTTTTGGGATCACAACATTCGTACCCAGAATAACGGAACGAAGCTGGTGGGAAAATGTTTCGTCACGACAATAGCGCATTACTTTCCCGATCACAATCTCGCGGACTTTGAAAAACGTACCAGCTAAAGAAGTAGGCCATGAGTTCCTCAATACGTTCATTACCACTTTCGACAAACACTGGGATACGTTAAACGTTTACCACTGCGAAGGACACTGATTTCAAACGACTTGCCAGTACATTGTTGTTAACATCACAGCATGACACGACACTTTCAGAATGGAAAAGAATGATATTATTATTCGCAGTCCTGCATTGGTTTAATTGCGCACATTAATTGTATTATCACTATACTTTTTCTTCTATGTAGCGGAAAAAAATGTGAAATTATTATTATCAACATTGTTAGTATCCACCTTGGTACGATTACGTTCCTACCGTGATGTACTTGGTGAAAGTGGTTACGGAAACTCACATCCACCCCTAAGCCCACGTCAGGGCAATCGATACAGGGTGTGGGCTGCAACTGCAACTTGCAATCACCCCTAAACACATATCGGGGCCTCTCATTTCCGATAACCTGTCCTATCCGATGACAAGAAAGTGCATGAACTATGGTATCCGCGAATCAAAATCACACCAGAAGAGAGCCCGCTGCTGAACTCGGTGGGGCGTCGTGGATTTCGATGGGTATCGTATTATTCACATTATTGTGAACATTACTATTATCCATCTTGGTAAGATTACCATTCCTACCCTGATGTACTAGGTGAGAGCCCGTAATGAAAACTCACATTCAACATTTAACACATGTCAAAATGACCGGTATTAGTAGAATATAACAATGCGAAACGGCCTACTGAAGAAATAATATAGGGGATAATTAGCGGTAGGGCAGGGGTGGGCCGGAGTCAGATGGCAGGACCGGAACTAGTTTGGCACGTGAGTCAGCTAACGGGCGTCCCCGTGCCGGGAACGACGGGCTGGATGCCAGGCTTGCGACCTAGATTGGCAGTTTTTATATTTTGAATATTTTAATTTTATTGTATTTTATATTAATTTTAAATACATGTTATTTCTTCATTAGATGACTGTATTGAGGCATAATTGGTCACTAACTGTTGCTCGTTATATATATTTATTCGGTTCTCGTAGGGATAGTATCATAATAGGTTTCTGGAGGGGTGCGGTAGGGGACATTTTTTTTCACGTACTATCACTTGCGATAATTGAGCACCTTCTCGCACATGCAATCTTGCTGTAACTGCTACAAAAAGAACAGCTCGAGGTTTTCCGAAATTTGGCTGATCCCTAGTATCATGAAAATGCTAATGACCAACCCTGAACTCGTCAACTTATCACTAACAGAAATTACGTTGGTAGGAATTTTTGCATTAGGTGTCTCGACCTTTGCTGCCGACCGTACCTTCTAGCATTGGTAAGCCAAAATCGGCCAAAATTCTTTCTGGATTTGTTATTCATGTGCAAAGAATTTGTCAAAATTGTCTTGGTAGAGAGGTTCTCAAAATTTTGTTTATTTTACAAAAAAATTGTCAGAATCGCCTCCGCGAGTAGTTTTTTTTTGTTTGTCTCGATTTCTAGCTAATTATTTGTCATTCTTTCTGTCTGAATTTGTCATTCGTTTAATTGAAAATTGTGTTTATGTTTTCTTTACCATCTCATTTAGGCTCACTCTAACATTTTTTGAGCAAGAGCATATCGTTTCTTCCTTGGTCGCATTAACTAGCACACATTACTGGCGGGTGTGAATCTATGTTACACACGTCTGAGTAAATTACTTTTTAGCTTTTTATCCTTCATTTCGTGTTCAGCTCAGGATTATATTGGGTCACATATACATAGGTTCAAGATAATTTTTTTTTACTAATATTTCCCGACAACCGTCAAAACCAAGGTAGCCCATCTCTTTTCCTGTTACTTCAAGATTATTTGTGAAAATTATCTACACTTCAGCAGCCGTTTTGGGCCATACCTTATCTGAAACATCGGAGTTGTGTGCGGCTCCGACAAATGTGTACACAAGTGCGCGCCTCTCACAATCCCATGGTCATGAGTAGCTGATGCTGGTCTCTACCCCCGCCCTCTTTTCCACTGACTCTCCTCCTGTGTTAAGCTCAGGACTCTTTCCAGTTTCTCGATTAAATTGCACCTCAGTATAAACCTGTCGGCCTAATGAACTGCAAATTCACCATCAAGTACTTCATACATTACCAGAGATTATATTTATATTATATCGCTTCTACCTATGTCTCATCAACATGCGCAAATAGGAGGCTCTGAGGAACATATGGTAACGTGAACGACAACTCAAAAATTTCTAGTTAAGATATAAGATTATGAGAGTATTTCTTTCTGAATTTTTAAGTTTACGCTATGACAAGTCTCTTTTTGGCCAGTCAACATATATTAAAAATTTTAGCAAATATATTAGTCCCTTTTGTCTGAATTATTGCTAATTATTGACAAAGTTTTGATAACTTAAACAAATTGTTATAACCTAAAATTAAATTCCTTGTGGCGATTTCCTTCTACTAATAAAATAATATCTTGTACTTGCATCTTCCGATTAGGTTTATGTCAACATCTTTGCATAGGCTTAGTCAGCATTTATCAAAATTATTACGTCGCCCAACAGCAACACTGCCAATAAAAGCAAATCTTGCTGCATCTGTTATAGTGGAACACGCAAGAAATGCGCATGTGCCAAGAATAACAGAGACTGCATATCATGCAAAAGCCAAAAATACACCTGAACCAGTAAGCCTATAAACATAGAGCTGCCGCATTGCACACACACTCAGGTGGCCAGCGCATGTGCCCCAAAACGAGATAAGGAGAAGCTTACCCTCTCCCACAGGGCTGCTCTCTCGGTGACAGATACTTACCCAACGCTACTGAGCTCTCCATCTCCCACCCCTTGTACCCCTGAAACTGAGTCCATAACTCTAATTTATTCCTCCGATACAGAGCCTTTAATCGTCACCTCAAGAGAAAAATCCGCCACAGCAAAACCGGCTCACTGTAAAGCATCAGGCACCAGCACCGGGTCAACAGAAAATACCAAGACCCCTAAAACAATACTCATTGGTGATATCCTCATGAAAAATGTGCTTACGTCCGACCTTTCAGATAGATGCACTTTTCGAAATATAAATATTAACGACTATGGTGCTCTGTCTAAAATCATTGGAAGCGCAAATCTATAAAAAAAAACATGATTGTGCTCACTGACTTCGTCGAAAATGAAATAGTAATCAATTAAACGACAGCAATTTTAACGAAAAACTAAAATGCTAAGATGTACATGGCAGAACCCCTCAATCTGGAAACAATGGAACAGAGGCGCCGTTTCACGAGTCTTTGCCACTCTTTGAGGCTCAAAGTTATCCCAACAGTCAAACTAAGAGACGAATTCACTGGTGCCCCGACAAACGATTGTTTCAATCAGAGAATGCTAGTCTAAACAATAGTGTAATTATCATATTTTTCAACAAGATAGCACGTTACGTTCCTCAGAGGGTTAATGTATTGCCATCCCTGTACTATAAGAATGTTAGACTCAAGCAATCATTACTCCGGCCTTCTCCCATCTTCTACTTCCCTCCATCATATAGTCATCGTCAAATATCATCACCCCATCACACGTCAGCAAAGGACATCTACTCACAGACAACTCACATCATAGCTCTCTCTTGTCAACCCCAAACTAAAATTGAAACTAAAAATTACCAACCAGTGACTCCTTATCATCTCAACACAATTAGCTCCTATGCAACGTATTTTCAACACGGTCGCAGCAATAGCGTCCCCTCAGCGCCTCGTCATTTCTTCTCCTACCCTCCTCCTCCACGCTACACTACTCACACAAATTCGTCTAACTATGCTTGCAGCACAGCCCCAATCCTTCCCTTTCGCTACCATTCCCTTACCTCAGCCCAAACTTCGATTCTACCTATTCCGCTAATCCCTCCCTTATATTACCCTACTGCACCCATTCATTCCTCGAGCTCCCACTTTTGCTACCTCTCCCTACCCTCAACCCAAACTCCAACATTACCTATCCCGTTAACCCCTCCCATATATTACCCTCTCCACCTGCTCTTCCCTCTAGCTCCCACTTTCGCTACCATTCCCTAACCTCAGCCCAAACTCCAACTTTACCCATCTCGCCCATCCCTTCCATACATTACCCCCCTCCATCCGTACTTTTCTCTAGCTCCCACCCTGCTGCCATTCTCTAACCTTAGCCCAAACTCCAACTCTACCTATCCCGCTAATCCCTCCCATATATTACCCCCCTCCACTCATTCCTTCCTCTAGCACAGTTCAGCTATCCTCAGCATGCCTTTCTTCAATTACCGATATAAATTTATTTTCTTTGGTTCAGTTCGGTCTCCCCTGCTCCCGTCTACCCTCAACAACAAAGAACAGAACCGAAAGCAAAGATATCCCAAACATACAAGCAATGCCACTCGAGAATTAGCAGTCAGATTCCTAGATAATGTCAGTAAGAGTGTTGCTGAAGATTATAATAAAAATCTGAATGAGGGTGGTGTTGCTGACACAAGAAACAATAAAACGGATGGAAGAATGCCAAAGAAGGTGACGGAAAACTTGCAACAATTCCCCAGGAACGCCAACATCGACACCATTCTAAATGACTTAAGAGTAAAATGACAATCAACACTAACAGACGGACATTGTATGATTCACGCGTTGAAAGGATCTCTGGTAAAACAAACAGGACTTAACGATGAAAACCTCTCAGAGGTTATAAATCCTTCAATTACATAGAAAATTACAAAGCTTTCACTGAGTATAAAAGATATGATAGGTTCCTCTCCAAGATAGAATTTTTTTTAGAAAACAATGATTACAATATCAGTTTTGGCGATCTAGTCCCCACAATCCTCAGCAACGCACTCACAATACAAATCACAATCTTAGATTAAACAAACCCGGACATCGTAACGAAAACTGTAATTAATCCTAACAACCTTAAGAGTGATGAAGCTGCTCAATATTCAAGATTTGTAGTCAAGAAAGTGGACCACTATATTAATCTTGCACCAACTTACCCTCTGAAGCCAACATTTTGAACAACAAAATATTGCAGCGAAGTAAAACATGCATGTGGAAACAATTGTGCAGTATTCTAATAGATATTCTCCTTTACAATACGACAATGATACATCCATACTCGATGAAGAGATGCCTCTGCAATCATAACAAAGTGACACCAACTGTCCTGTTAGTTTAACCAAATGACTAGAGGTGCAAACTGTTCAAGCTGGGAGCAGTTACCACCTCTCAGCAACCATATCTGCAAATACCCATCAGAACCTCAACAATATCGTGATTAACCATATAAACGTTAGAAGCTTATGAACAAAGATGGATCACATCAAAATGATGATGAAGGAGGACTCAATTGACATTCTATGTCTGACTGAAATCTGGCTGGAATCTAACATCAACACCACCTTCATCTAGATTGACGGTTTTGATGCTTATAAAAAAGATAGAGAAAGGAGGTGGAATCGTGATTTATGTGCGAGAAGAATATACCTCTTCTCAAGTAATGCTTAACCACAGCAATGAAGTTGATGACCTATGGGTGAACATTCAGGTACGAAAAACACATCGTTTGTTGTTGGTTCTCTTTACAGACCACATACAGCAAGTGTACAGTCTTTTAAATACATTGAAGAAAGATTTCGAGAAGCTATCCGCTTAGGAAAAACGCTGTACATTTTGGGAGATTTCAATGACGATCAAGTGAAATTAAAATCCAACAATATGAAACTGATTTTAGACAACAGTAGTAGGTATAGGTACGAAAGTCGCCCTGTGAAGGAATAGATAGGGGTTAATTAGCGGTCGGCGGGGGCGGGGTAGGACGCGATGCATGCACCTTGACTCACCGAGCGTACGGGGGTGCGCGCAGAAACGGGGGAGGGCGGGGGGCGGGCGGCAGGAA
>SDVV010026123.1:0-12309 GCA_016164225.1 Gammarus roeselii | reverse complement strand
TAAACATCGCCCAATTTATGGCGTTGCTCATGCAAGTGAGAGACTGATCGAGCTCTTGGTAGAACCGACCATGCGAATAATGCGTCGTTTCATCTGCATTTACTTACACCTGGTAGGTAACTGCTTACAACGAATAAAGGCAAAATATTTCAGACCGAACAAAAAAGTTGAAGCACTCACTAGTAGGTATTGCAACCAGTTAAAAGTGGTCTATTGGGACCAGTTAAAAGTGGTCTCCACCGAAGCTAAGAAGAAATTAAACGCCCTAGGGCTGGGCATAATACTTCGCTCCCTAGATAAAAGCCGCGCGATCCGTAATATGCAGGCAAGTAGAAGCATGTGTAGGAGATCATACAAAAACAGAGATCCTAATTGAAATCAACCGCTGCAATGAACACCTTAGAGTCTCGAAGGAGCGCTGTAGTGTCTGGCCAGGATACACCGAAACACACACTTTGGGTCAGGAATGTGGTCCGAAATCAAGTTCAGCAGCAGGGCCAGACAGTTAACTGGTTTAGCACTGCTGCTTCATAGTAACCAGGCTGTCCCCCACCAACGATTATCCCGTCTCTCAACGAGACGTCGAGGGCGGAAAGGCACATCAGGGCAGCATCAAAAACCGTCCATTCACAACTTTCACCTTCCACGTCGATCAAATGCACGCCCTCTCACCACCTTCTCACTCATGTCTCTCCATCCCAACTCATGCTTTACGTCATTCATCCTCCAAAACATCAGTTTAGCTCTAGGCCCACGTCCACTCACCTCCTCTTTCATCAGCCTTTTCTCAAATCTCCCAACATCCATCCTCACCATGTGCCCGAAACATCTCAGAGCATGTGAATCTACTCTGTCTTCTAATTTAATCACCATCCCCGTTCTATTTCAAATAACGACGTTATTGATTCTATCTCTCATCGTCACTCCAGTCATTCTCCTCATAACGTCATCTCGAAAACATAAACGCTCTATTCTTTTTCTCTCTCGCCCCACAAGTCTCAGCCCCGTAAAGCTCAGAGGGGATAACTACCCCTCATTGTTCGATAACCAACGTTCCCACAGCTCACGGCACTCTTCAGTGCACTCAACACTTTACACCCCTCCTTCACACGAAACTTAACTTCAGTTTCCACAAGTTCAAAACCAAAAATACTGAACGTCTTCCAATAACTCTCCTTCTAAGAGGGCACTAAATCTACTCGCATAGAAATTTCTCGAAAATTAAATAATTTATTTTACCCACAGAGACTTGCAGCTTCCTTTTCTCACACGACTTCTTCTTCGAAACTGCCAGCAGTGCACTATCATTCGCAAACAGCAATTGACTCGACAGCCAACTCCGCCAATTTGCTCCTAACAGCTCCAAGCGACGACTCATTACATTCGCTTTCACCTCCCTGACCACTACAACCATGTAGAGATGCAACAACATGTGAGGAACTACTCGACCTTGCCTTAGTCCCACTTTCACTGTGAACCGAGCACTCACCTATCTCCCCACGCTGGTACTTTTAATCGCCTACAAATAAATTTTCGCCTAATTCAAATAAACGTAGCACCCTTCATAGCGCTTCTCTGCCAACCTATTGTAGGTTTTATCCCGATCCACAAAGGCCCACAACACTTCAATCTCTTTGCAAGTTACTTCTCATAGATTAAAGTTTGTCTCACTGCAAAAATCTGATCGGCACACCCTCTACCACTCCTGAAGCCAAACAGTTCCTCGCTAATTACACCATCCGTACGGGATCTAATCCTCTTGAAAAGAACTCTCCTGTACAACTTTCCGACAACACATGTCAAACTAATACCTCTTGAGCTAAAGTCCTATTTTTCATATCGTTTGCCCTTATAGAGCGGTACAATGCAAGCACTACGCCACTCAATCGACACAAAACACATATTCAGCAGCCTCACCAGCTGTTCGACTATCGTTACTCCACCCCTCTCCAGGCACTCAGTCACAACGTAGTTTGAGCTAGGGGCTTTCCCTGCTTCTATCACAACTGTCGTCTCCAGCATTTCTTCCTTAGTAATGCCCGCAACCAGTCCCTCTTCCAAAACCGGCATGCGTGTGCCACCTCTCACAGCAACATTGTACCGCACATCACCAATCTCCAACAACAACCGGTCGTTTACATTTTAGACAACCTCCTCCTTCCCGGTCTCCGCTTTCTCACTCTTTTCCTCTTTTCCAGAACATTTTTCTGTACTCCTCAAAATTCTGGCATAGCCGCCTTCCCAACTTGACTCACCTCTTTTCTCTTTTCACTATAATTAAAAAAAGCCACCAGCAGCCTGGTTGCAAGCACTCCTCAAGGGCTCTCATTTTTTGCGCCACCGACAGGTTGCCTCATCGTTCCACCACACGCAGCCTTTCCTCCTACACCCGCCCTCACTGCGCACATCACACAAATATTTCGCATATCTCAGCAACGCATCTCAGAACATTTAAAAAAAATCTTCAACATATATCAGGCTTACAGACTCACTCTGTCATATTCCTCCCTAACCGCTTCCTGAAATTCATAAGCTCTGCTTTCCAGATTCAGCTCACTTTTTCCATCCCCTCTCAACCCTGCTCCACTCTTATTCTTTCTTCCACCAATTAATGGTCGAACAATCCTCCACTCTCCACTCTCAACCCTAACACAACCAGCATCCCACCACTCTCTTAGCAATCAGCGCAAAATCCATAAGCGCTCTATCCACCACTGCTCTATGGGCCATCTTACGGATACACATATATACTCCATGCACATAAATGTTAGGTTCTCTCTACTGCCATTACCGGGAACACATTCCTCTCTACCATATTCTCCACTACTACCTTTTCAACTCTCGCGTTTAGGTCACCCGTAAATCCATGTTATATTGGTCTCTAAAACACTCGATACACTCACTCAGGACACTCCCACTCCTCCTCATTCCTCTTGCTTCCAGGTCCCTAAACACTCACAAATGCCAATCTTCGTATACATAACCCAAATTTTGCCCACATCAATCGAGAAGACGCCACTCTCCACTGTTTAGCGGTACTAGCCAATCGATCACTTATTATACACACCACACTTGCTCGTGCCCAACCTACCACCACGTCCGACTTTCTTCCTCACAAACACACCAAACTCACATTCTCCCTACCTTTCAATTACGTCTCAATTAGTGCCAACCCTTCGAATTTGTTACACATAAACATATCACTTGTCTCTCCTTTTTTCCCTCGCAATACAACCAAGCATGATCAGCGACGCTAATAATAGGGTTCGGAGAGACGAGACCTCTCCTTCCCCCGCTCATCTTGCCGTCTTTGAGGCAGAAATCGACAGGGAGAGGGATCTCTATCCCCCAAGTTCAAATTTGCCCGCGCACGCATAAATCATAATTCACATGAATGAAAAATATTATCGCACGCGCCTTTTCTGGTGTGCCCCGTCATACCCAGGAATTATCATATTATACATTTGATGACAATCCTTCCACACTGGTATGCACAGAAGCGAAGAAAATCTTTTTCGAGTTAAGATTGACAGAAATCGTAAATAATGCAGCGGACGTCACTTCAACGCAAATACCGACAAGCTTGAAAAATAAATGCGAAGAATTTTTCAACTTGTTATCAGAATTCAAGCAACATTTACTCATAAATAACTAAGCAACAGGGAAAAGTTACAACCCTAAACAGTAAATATGCAGCAGGGATGAAGGTTCACAGACACTCTTATTCCATTCCAGTTGTGCTTCAGAAATTTTGGGAATACGAGAAATAAATTTTTGTGGATGGAAATTACAGGGAAACATATCCCCATATTTGCATTCCTGCGCTCCTCAGTCAGTCTTACAAATTTTGTTCCTCTCAATGAATCTTGCACACAAATAAAGCCGCGCTGGAAGCGGCAGACACGATTCATGGGGTAAAAAATACCACCAGATTGTTTCTTTTTCTCCTCGTACGGAGTTTCAGTTTATGGGATGTAAATTTTAGGGATTGTTGTTCAGGCCACGTTGAACCCATCCTATGAAGAAACTTATTAAACCATTTCAGTTTGTCTAGTTGTTTGCTCAAATGTTTGCACAAGAAGGACGCCAACCTCACTTTGCAGCAAAACCTACGTAATTTGTTAATTTTTCATTTCCTTTCTGTAACAAATGTTTTACCACTCAGTGAGTGTATTATCAAAAATCTTGAAATTATAAAAAAAATCGAAATCGACAGTCATTTCACAGTTGAAACAAATAGAGGCATGACTGCCGCAGCCATATCATAAGGCCTCAAAGAGGTCACTGCATTTGTCGTGGAATCATTTTGGGTTTCCAGTAAACTTGAGCGTTCATGTGCTCACTGTTCATGGAGGAAATATACTTGGAGAAAAAATACATGTAACGCACACGCTTCAAAAGCAGAACATCCCAGCGGTATTTCATTATTATAGGGAAATTTTAATTTGTTGCAAGCCCTGTTGTTAGGTTTAAGGAGGGGAAAAAAATGACGGTAAAATAGTCTCGTTGCTTGGTTCGTTATTTTAAATTTTATCATAAGCTTTCTCCATATAACCACTCCCTTACACAAGGCCTCATATGTTATAGTTCCTCGGGTCGCATAGAATCATGGGTTGAAAACTATTATTTCCGTTCAGTCTCTTCATCTTCATATTTTATGATCTCTCCTTCTATCCCCCATCCTGTTTATACTTCACCTCTTGTCACCCACATTACGCCGTATACGTAGTTCATGACCATACGGACCTTCCCTTGACAATCACCTCGATATATTCCTCATTTGCACACCGCCCCTATATTTTTCCATTTGATAGCCATGTGGCGGAATCATTTATATAAACTTTTGAAATATATTTTTTCGTCTACTTTTTCTTGCTTACCGTGTGAAGATCACATGGACGGGACACGCATTACCAGTCTTGCTTCCCCTCAACCTTCGGGGGCATGGGGCTGCATGACCCCTGGCAGCGTTAAAACCAGTGTGTATCCCGTGGAGTGCTGAGACCTCATGGCCCCAGTAACATAAAAGGAACGATAGCTCCTGCGGCACCCGAGTGAACATCTTCTACCGCAGATTAGTAAGCCCGAGAGCTCAGCATCTAATCCAATCTATGATACGGCGCATTTCCATTCTACACAGCCGGTATGTAAGGAATGTTATAGTGGAACTAAATATTTTCCGTTGATTCTTTAAACCCCTAAATTATAGTTTCCCAACTATGAGATATCATATAAGAATTATTGGCTGATACCATACTTAATCCTGTTTTTAATTAATATACATTCTTAAATCAGCATGCTATATCTAAACAATTTCAGTCAAATTAACAGACATTTCAATTTGAATTCCGTGTAGAAATATAAAACCTAAGTTATATTTTTTTCTATCAATTTCGTTTGTAATTTCA
This sequence comes from Gammarus roeselii, assembly GCA_016164225.1. Lineage (NCBI taxonomy): Eukaryota > Metazoa > Arthropoda > Malacostraca > Amphipoda > Gammaridae > Gammarus > Gammarus roeselii. The sequence goes on along the minus strand of SDVV010026123.1, from coordinate 6,901 downwards.
TTCTAAGAAGTATGCTATCGCAGTCTCAAAAACGTTGATAGTCCGTCCGTGAGGATTTACTCCTGGCACACACTGGAGCTATCTATATCATGGTGTAGCAATCTGACAGGACTTCCCTCTGACCTACGAGGCGCTGACATCTTTGAAATTGCTTCAAGATCCCAGAATCAGATGTTACGAGGAAGAATGTAAGGGGTTAGCCCCTACCTGTCTTTTTATGTTTTCTGTTAAGCTCAGCTTGACTCGGTGTGTGGTGAGGTCCCCTGACTTGCCTGTTGGCTCTTGGAAAGTTCTCGTATTATCAAACTTTGCCCAAGTTGGGTGAATATAAATAGCAAATGGCTTGTGAATAAACAAAGATGCTTCTAAAATTATCGGCCGTTTGATCTATATTATATTTTGAGTCGAGTAAGTACTACACACTCGTGGGTTCTAAACTTGTTCACATCGATGACAAAAGCATGGGAAAGAAACTGGGGTGAACGGCAGAATACACCCGTTACATAGAAATATGGTGGGATAAAATATTCCAATATTTTTCTAAGTCATTAAATATAAATATCAATTGCATAAATTAAAATAAATTGTTTAACAGTTTACTTCGCAGGTCTAACGAGCCATATTAATTGAGGTCGTTGCATTGGGAACCATCTAATTATGCCTGGAATTATGTGATCTTTTACTATTGTACGACCCCAGTTCAGTAAGGCTCTTCACAACAATGTTAGGAAGAGAAATATGGGTCTCATTTTTGCCGCTCACTAATAGAAGTCAACGTCCATTTTATGGATCCATGGTCAGCCTGTAATATGCAAGAGTGTATTACAGGCGCACGGAAGGGCTGTACTAAGCCTTAACTTGGGAAGACTTCTATTTTATTCGCCAAGGTCCATTCATTTGCAAGATTATATCGCGTACTCGGCGTTCAGTTAAAACTAACTTGCCTCTTAGCTAACTTGCTGCATAGCTCAAGCATTTGATACATGGGAAAAATTGCTGTGGAGCTCACACAAACGACGAATGATCAGCGTCACTAATGTATGAACATCGAGGTAGCGAAAATACGAAAAGGGAACTAAGCCAATATATGTATTGAACACATTAATGCACGTCGTGAGCGAGTGAGCGGAGAACTGTTCAGTTAACCACACACGATGGGCACGAACATGAATAATCAAGCTTAGGGCTCAAATAATTCAGCAGGTATGACCGCAACAGCCTTCAGGATATAGTCAGTACATGTAGAGAATTCCTGTGCTAGCTGTATCAGTAAATTCGACGATGTCGGAATCTTTTCAATCTAAATGAAAAAACGATTTTATTTTCATACCAATCAATAATGGCGACTTTAAGTATAACTTGAAATTAAATGTATACGAAAACATTCACATTAATATAATCGAAATGAGATGTTTCATTTCGGTTAGTTTCAGAGCGACGATGATGATTCTGATAAATTGAACAATAGATCTGCTCCTGGTCAATATTGAAGTAAATTCCACTTCTTACCTTTTCCGTTCCTACCTATCAAAAATGGCAAATCAGAAACCTAACAAAAATTGAATCATTACTATAAAAAAACTGTAAATTAGAATTTAAATAATAGTTGTTTCCACGGAGACGATGAAGATTTTGATGAAGTCGTAACTCTATCAACAACGAATCATTAATATCCCGCATCACATTTATTTTCATATATTTATTCTATTTTATACTCCGAAAGGTTCTGAACAACATTTTGTATTACTTGTTAACAGTGATTTTTTTTTTACCCATTTGAGTATGAAAACTGAGATGTTGACCACACAAGATCTGGTGTTAGCATTGTTCTGAATACGAATTCAGAAGAGCAAGTCGAACTCGTAAACTTCCCTGAACTCGAGCCCATCAGAACATTGCTTCTCAGAACCTGAGTAATTAATGGACAAATTTTTCCACCGATTGTCTCTCTGATGTCGTCCTCTCAACCTGCGGATTCGGCCTTGCGTCTATACATATACAGACGCAAGGCCGAATCCGCAAAAAATGACGTGGCCGACGGCATCACACTGCTCACACTCCACTCACGCACTCACACAAATGCTCGCAATGTTCACTTTGGGTCAAACGTTAGGTCCAAGATCAGTGTCAGCACCAGGTTCAAGAATCCTATCACTGGTTATCTCTGCTGCGTCATAATTGCCGGGCCCTCTCAGACCAACGTTCGTCGTGTTAATACAAAGGGACGCAAATTTCCCTCTCAGACCAACGTTCGTCGTGTTTATGCAACGAGACGCCAATTTCGGGACAGCGCATCAGACCGCGTTAAAACTCTTCCATTCACGATAATTTTCAACTCACACTCATTGTACCGTCTCTTGCTACCTTGACGGTGATGTATCTCCTCCCTAAAGCCTGCTTTCCGCCATCCTTCCACCCAAACTTTATTCTCCGTATAAGGCCATGTCCTCTCCCCTCTTTCAACTCCTCACCATCCCCGGTCTAGTTCTTAGATCCGACGTGAGTCTCTGTTATCTCCCCCGTTATGCGCGAAGTTCGTCGATTTTCGTTTCTTATCTTATATTTTTTTGTACGTGAATGAAGGATGCATGCGTTGTACTTCATGAAGGTTTTCAATTCAATGCTTCTTGAGACGTGGAGGCCGGCAGTTTTAAAGATTAGATTGTTATGGGTCTAATCAATATCAATAGATTTCGAGCCGGGCTTTGGTTCGAGTAACTGCGGCTCCTTCGCAGGGCGCAAAAAATTTCCACGTCGACATGCCCGCACTCTTGTGAGCGAGGATGAGCGAGGAATTAGAAATTATTTCGAACGTCCAATTGTGGCACACATTATCCTCCGGTGCATACAGGAATAATTTTTTTACGAAAATAAAGTATTGATACGTAGCTATACCGACGAACATTGTTAGGTGGGAGAATCACTCCGTTTCAACTGCCTGCCGGTTTTCAAATTACTTCGCATTGCTCGGCGTTTCTACCGAACGCGATTAGCTTTGTCCGGTAGGCGAGGTCAGTGAGTAGATCTTCTGGGTTGCAAGGGGGATGTAAAAAAACTCGTCGAGCCGTCGCGAGAGAGTTGTACTGTATCAGTAAGTATTGTACGATGATATCTGCTTTCTGGCAAGTAAGGCATGGTGGCGCGGCCAGTCACAGGTCAACACTTATTAGGTGGTTGTGAGTGATTCATGTGGGCCCCTACGAAGGCGGTTGATAAATACTCAGTCTGTCCTGCTGGAAAACTTGATTTTCGATTCTCCCACTGATGGTTTCCCTGAGAGCATTTTCTGTTTGCTTTGCTGCCACATATCGTTCCATTGGGATGTTATATGCGAGTTGATGATGGGAATCCCATCTCGGGAGTGTATTGTGATAAACTATTCGTGATCGGAGGACATCAGTTGGGCGTGTGAATTTTCGAGCTCATTTCCCCTTATTAGTAGTAAATAGTGCGTCTAAAACGGCATTCAAGAGTCACTTTTCGGTGGGGCAAGGGTAGGGCCGGAGTCAGCGAGCTAATGGGGAGCGGGGAGAAGGGTACCGGAACTGGTTTGCCTCGTGAGTCAGCTAACGGACGCGGGAAGCGGAAGGGGAGACGGAAAGGGGAACAACGGGCTAGATGCCAGGCGTTCGGCCTAGATTGGCAAGGTTTAGGTTTTGAACATTTTCCATTATATTGTGTTTGGATGATTATTGTATTTATATGTTTTTTCTTCTTTAGATGGTTGTATACAGGTATAATTAGTCACTAACTGTTGCTCGTTATATATATGTATTCGGTTCTGGTAGGAATATGCCTTCATCTTATTTTGGAGAGTGGTGGGGGGTGTCTGGAGGTCCCCAGGCAAAAAATGTTGGATGCGCTCCTGGGAAATTTAGGTAAGTTTGCTCATATCTGTTCTTTGTTTTATAAATTATCTCCGTGGAATGATTGCTATATTTGACTGTCTGTATCGTCAAATATTTTAAGTCTCGATTGTAATTCTTTATATTTTTTCTGAACATATATGTTTGTAATCTTATCTAGTTAGGGTATAATTGACCCATTCGGAGGTTGGTTGGTGGAGTTCTTAGCCCTGGGCTTGGGATATTTTGTCTGTTTTGTTCTTATATCACTATGTATTCTTTTATAGTATTAGTGTGGTGGGTATGTTTTATAACTCAATTTGCAGCCTTAGTGTGCGATCGACCTGTATGGTACTAGACTCAAGGTTGGATGTCAGCAATGTTCTGTGTATTTTTTCCAGTCGTTTATTTCATATGTATATAATTTTATTAGGAATAATATAGTTTATTAGTCTGGTAGTTGGCGAATTGATGTTTGTATTTTGGGTTGATGCAGCAGTTTCGTTCGAGAATTTATCTACCCCATAATGCATTATCCAGGCTTGAGCCAGATATATCGGTGTTCCATTGACGCAGTGTTCCAATAGCGAGAGTACCTGAACGATATGGATTCATAGTGAGTTATTATATTGTGTTATGAATACTTAGTAATGATCGTTTGATATATGTTGATCTTTTTTTCTTTCATTCTTGATTAGTTATCTCATTCAGTTATAGGAATTTTAGGATATTTTAGGTTTACATCTTCCATAAGGCATAAATGATCGGTTATTGCATCATTTTGAAATTTTATATGTATATATGACATTCTGTAACGATTTAGCAGTGGCTACTTTAGTTAAAGAAACGTTAATTTAACCCTGTTTTGGACTGAGTTGAGGGTAATTTCATCATATTTTGAATACACTATAGCGTGTTCGTGTATAGAAGTATTTCACACCATATACTATAGGTTTCAGCGTATGTTGCTCGCATATCCTGATATCTTATTCACGTCAGTTGTTTGGTTGTTTACATGCATTTTTTCTCGTTCGTCATGGTTTTAATATATGTTTTGGGTATGGTAGAAAATTGATCGTCTTGCTTTGTTATAACTCGAGAGTTTTAGTATAGGTCTTTCAGTTTTGAATGTTCTCTGTACAGTTTACATCTTCGATGCAGGGTTTTGGGTATTTTATAAAATACCGGATAATTAGGATATATTACGTTTGTATCTGCAATGTAGAACATTATTTCAGGCAAAATTAAGTTTCATGTTGTCTAATTTTAGTGCTTTATATATATTCTTACAACATGGTATGATGTTTGACGTCGTTATTATAGATATTTAAGATCACATTTATTACAAATTCGGTCTTACTTTATTGTATGTTTTTTGTAGGACCATTCTTCAATGTTTAGGAGGAGTTAGAGATTCCTCTGGGTAAAAGCTCTTTCTGTTTATGCCCATTTGTGTAAGTAGACCGATTTACTATAATGGATACCATAATGTATTACATTTTTGATGCAAATTAGAGCAGAGTAGAGAAGCTTATATGGTTATTTTATAATTATTGTTGTTGTTGTATGCTTTTTCCACTATAATCATAGGAAAGTATGTCTAAGAGGAGTAAGTCCGTACTGCATCTTTGTGGAATTTCGTCATTGATCCCTAGCAAGTGTACATATAGTGTAACGTTTCAGAAGATGATTTTCTGGATGGAGGGGTCCTGGTGTAGAGGTGGTTTACACTCTTTGGTGGTCATTTGGTGTTCATCCATGTTCAACGTGAATTATGTATGCTCTTGTGGACGTCGATGTTAGGTACCCGGATTTGTTGGAGAGGTTATGCGACAAGCTGCTCATCGTTGTAGTGGCTTACTTGAGTCATCAATGAACAGAAGCCCAGCTGCTTATAGTCACATTCTTTGAGACTCATGTCAGCGCCATTCGTGACTACTATATCTGTGTATAGATTCTTAGTTATGTCCAGGATGTGACTTTGTCCGACGTTGTTCAGAGATGATGGACTAAACAGGTGCATGGCACGTCCGAGGTATTGTATCATGACTGGGTGTTACCTCTAAATTTGTTATATATCAGTGGTAGAGTGCTGAGAAACGACCTAGTAAAGCATTGTAGAGTTTGTTGTTATGACACAGTGGGCTTTGACTTTGTCCTACTGGAGGCATAGCACGAGCTGAGATCCGCTAGGTCTAGGAATTTGTTATAGATTTGAACAGGTGTCGTAGTGAAAAAAACATTATTCACATTAACACATTGTTAAATGTCAGATATTTTCGGTATGGCTGTTACGTTAGTATATGATCTTAGTTAAGAACCAGATCACGTTGGATATTGGACTAGGAATTATCATCTGGGTGTGGAAGGATACACCGTATTTAATAGTCAATAATTGTCGGTTTGGGTTGAGTAGCTATTTTATAGTTTTTGTTATGTGTTTTGATTGGTTATCAGAGGTGTATATCTGTATTTGATTTTTTATTCGCCTAATTTTCATGGACGGTTCGGTATATAGTACGTTTCATTGATTGTAATGATCCAAAATATTGATATGTTTTACCTCTCGACACTTGATTTGAGTCTGGTTCCTAATCGTCTTGGAGAGCTAATCTACCGGATTTGTGTAGAGTTAGTGTTAAAATGGTTCAATAATTTCATGTACATCTCAATTACGTTATCAGCTCGTATGTCTTCACTAGATGCTTATTCCCACACGTCTAACATATATAAATGTTTGGGTTCCGTTTGCAGTTGTACACTTAAAAGTTATTGATTAATTCAGGCTTTGTTATGATATTGTGTTCCAATTCATAATATCTGTCTTATTTGAGCAATCACAATATCCAGTATAGTTTTTTTCACTAAAGGTTTGTAATGATGGCCGTAAACCTTACTTATCCTATAATAATCTAACCAAGGATTATATACTTTTCCCCGTTTTTCATACTTTTGTCATGTATTTCTTCATTGATTTAAGCTTTATTCATATCAAATCTATCAACTTAACTATGTAGTTTTTACCAATATGTACCAGTTTATGTACCTACAAATAT
>SDVV010026122.1:0-12310 GCA_016164225.1 Gammarus roeselii | reverse complement strand
GGCCAGTTGTTGTTGGAAAGTGGTAATGTACGGAAGAGGTGGGCCGAGTATTTTGATGAGTTGTTGAATGTCGAGGATGACAGAGAGGCTGACATTGTGGCTGTGGGTGGTGGTGCTCGGATGCCAGTTTTGGGAGAAAGACTTGATGCGGCCATTACCAGGGAAGAGGTGCAGGAGGCGTTTGTATGGAGTGGGCGGACTTCTGTTGAAAGCAGTGCAGAGTTTCTATGCTGACAGCCGAGCATGTGTCAGAGTGGGGAGCGAGGTGAGTGATTGGTTCACAGTGAGAGTGGGACTGAGACAAGGCTGCGTGATGTCCCCCTGGCTGTTCAACCGCTATATGGATGGATTGGTCAGGGAGGTGAACGCTAGTGTGCTGGGTCGTGGCTTGGAACTGTTGGAAGCGAATGGGCGAAGTTGACAGTTCAGCCAGTTGCTATTTGCTGATGATACGGCCCTGGTTGCGGATTCAGAGGAGAAGCTATGTAGGCTAGTGTCTGAGTTTGGTAAAGTGTGTGAGAGGAGGAAGCTACGAGTGAACGTGGGTAAGAGTAAAGTAATGAGATGCTCGAGGACTGTCGATGCGAGCAAAATTACTGTCGCCCTAAATGGAGAGCTGTTGGAGGAAGTTCAGGGTTTTAAGTATCTGGGCTCCCATGTGGAAAAAACTGAACTAGTGGAAACTGAAGTGAAGGCGCGAGTGAAGGAGGGATGTATAGTGTTGGGTGCACTGAAGAGTGTAATGAGCTGAAGGACGTTGGGGATGGAAGCAAAGAGAGGGCTGTATGAGGGTGTTGTTGTCCCAACTGTACTCTACGGAGCTGAGGCTTGAGGGGTGAGAGCAGAGGAGAGAAGAAGGTTGAATGTTTTCGAGATGGAGTGTTTGAGGAGCAGGGCTGGAGTAACGCTGAGAGACCGGATCACCAATGACGTGGTTCGAATCAGAACAGGGATGGTGAAGAAGTTGGATAACGAAGTGGATTCGCGTGTACTGAGATGGTTTGGGCACATGGAGAGGATGGATGAAGGGAGATTGGTGAAAAGGGTGATGAATGCGGAGGTGAGTGGTCGCAGGCCTAGAGGTGGACCGAAGTTTGGGTGGACGGATGGTCTGAATCAGGCGTTGGGAAGGAGAGACATGAATGTAGAGGTGGCGAGAGAGCGTGCAATGAACAGGCGTGAGTGGAGAATGGTTGTGAATGGTTGATTTTGACGCTGCTCTGATGTGCTTTCCCGCCTTTGACATCCCGCTGTCGGGACAGCGGGATGGTCATGGGTGGGGGGGGCCCGGCTATTATGACACAGTGGGGGTAAACCAGTGAAAACTGTCGTGCCACGCTGCTGACGACGGATCCTCAAACTGCACTCATGATCCAGAGTGTATGTTGAGGGGGTACCGGCCGGACCCTTTAGCACTAAAGGGCTAAGTTGTGTGAGTGTGAGCGTATGAGGGTGTGAGGTGCACCTTGCCGTCGGCCACCACCCTTTCTGGGGGATGCGGCCTAGTGTCTGTATCTGTATCTACCACGAGGCATCTCGTGAATTAGCGTCTTTATTATTGACGAGGACACTGATTCTGCTCGCATCGACTTTCCTCGAACATCTCTTTACTTTATTCTTGCCCACGTTAACTCGCAGCTTCCTCCTCTCACACACACCCTGCTAAACTCCGACACTAGCCTACGCAACTTCTCTTAAGAATCCGCCACCAGTGCCGTATCATTCGCAAACATGTGCTGATACAACTGTCAACTCCACCCATTCACTCACAACAGCTCTAAGCCACGACTTAATACACTCACGTTCACCTTCCTGCCCACTCCATTAATGTAGAGATTGAACAGCCAAGGAGACATAACGCAGCCTTGTCTCGTTCTCACGGTCACATTGAACCAAGCACTCGCCTCACTCTCCACTGTGACACATGCTCTGCTGCCAACATGGGAACGCAAAACCGCCTTCAACAGATTTCCTCCCCTCTCCATACAGACGCAACACCCTCCATAGCGCTTCCCATTCGTCCCTCTCATAGGCCTCTTTCAGATCCATGAAGACCCTGAACACATCCTTTCTCTTTGCAAGGTACTTCTCGTAGACTTGCCCACTTCAAAAATCTGATCGATACACCCTCTACCACTCATAAAGGCCCACTGTTCTTCACCAATTTCATCATCTATACTGTCTCTAATACTCTTGATTAGCACTCTCCCGTAAAACTTACCGACGACACATACCAGACTGATTCCTCTCAAGTTGCAGCATTCATTTCTATCTCCCTTGCTCTTATACAGCGAAACAATGCAAGCACTGCGCCACTCAATCGGCACCACGCCCGGCACAAATACAGGATCAGTAGCCTCACCAGCAATTCGACTATCGTTACTCCACCCCACTTCAGGCACTCAGTCGCAACGCCGTATAAACCAGGGGCTTTCCCTGCTTTTATCGCCTCTACCGCCTCCTTCACTTCTTCCTTCGCAATGTCCGCCACAAGTTTCTCTCCCAACACCGGCTGGGAGAGAGACGTTCAAATCTAGTAGTCAGTGACAAGTGTCTATAGGGTCGTTGAATGCTTGTGTGCATTATCCTTCCGTCCATTTGGCTACGTTTGCTGAACCTTGTTAATTTATTTGGAAGCACGTCTCATATTCTTGTTAAACCATAGCTAGTTTAGGTTTATTTGCTTAGAATGCACAGTTTTTTCTAATGTGAACTTTTCATTTGACTTGGCCTTCCCTTATTTCCAGTTTTGTTTACGGTATGCGTGAGATTTCCTACACAGAACTTGAAACTAACGCACCAATATCCGTTTACTCTTTCTTGCTGTTTTGTCAGTGGAGGCCTTCAATTTTATTGCGATAGTAACCTAACTCTAAAACAAACGTGATCGCCTTACATCTCACTTGGATTGCCCAAACGTGCCGCTGCTAAATGATTGATTGACGTCAATAATTTGGGGTGGATGGATGATTATTCATTATTCATTTTATAGATCATTAACACATTATTTTAGTATTTTAGTTCTAAATGATTGAAAGCGGAAGTCCGTTTCGTCCAAACGTTATTCTTATGCGCACCAGCGTGCGCCTGACAACACTTAAATGTTCAAATAGTTTAACTTTCCACAACGTCGTGTTTCTTGCGAGCCTACTGGGATCCATGATCATTGAGCCCTACGGGGGAGCCTATTATGACTCACGTTGAGGCTCTAGTGTAAAGGAGGCCAAAATCAAGTCAATAGGCCTTTGCCAATTTTTTTTCCTCGTTTTGCAGTCGTTCTTCCATACTGTGTTGCGCAACTCCGCCTTCTGCCAGAGCTTCACGGACAACAACCTCCACCTGACCAACTGGCGTCGCAAGCAGGGCTGTCGGTGTCAGTACAAACACATCGTTGACTGGTGTGGCTGCTCGCCTAACGACTTCACTACACAAGACTGGAATAAGCTTTTGGTGGGGGCAGGGAGTAGACCTGAGTTGAGGGTAAAGCCCGTGTGGAATTTGATTCTGGGTTCGAAATACCTGTCTAGATTAGATTTGATTAGAGTGACCGGGCTTTCTAGAGCATTCCTCGCCTATGCATCTATTAGCTTCACGGGCGTACAAAGTTACGCCCAACCGGTGGAAGGAGGGCCGAGGGGTGATCACTGTTGTTTCCCTTCAGACTACCCTTTTCTTCATCCTCTTGTATCTAATTTTGGCCACTATCCTGAATGTACTCTTACTCTATTTACCTCAGTGGCATCTTGTGTTTAATTTATATTTCCTTCAACTCACCTCAAACTCCTTCTTTACAACTCTCCCGATAGTCTTGATGCGCCAGTCCTAACTTGAATCCTTTCGGGAGGCTAATAACAGCTACGTTGCGTTCTTTCATGCATTATTTTTCTACGACTTAACCTTTTTTTTTTCCATTCATGCTGTTCTTATGCGTGAAATTCTCTACATCGAGTGTTCAATCTGTATATGGATGGAGTGGTCAGGGAGGTGAACGCGAGTGCGCTGGGTCGTGGCTTGGAGCTGTTGGAAGCGAATGGGCGGTTGGCAGTTAAGCCAGTTGCTACTTGCGGATGATACGGCGCTGGTAGCGAATTCAGAGGAGAAGCTATGTAGGCTAGTGTCTTGAGTTAGGTAGAGTGTGTGAGAGGAGGAAGCTTAGAGTGAACGTGGGTAAAAGTAAAGTAATAAGATGCTCGAGGGCTGTCGATGCGAGCAAAATTAGTGTCCTCCTAATTGGAGAGGTGTTGGAGGAAGTTCAGTGTTCTAAGTATCTGGACTCCGATATGGAGATGACTGAACTAGTAGAAACTGGAGTGGAGGCGCGAGTGAAGGAAGGGTGTTAAGTGTTGGGTGCACTGAAGAGTGTAATGAGCTGTAACACGTTGGGAGGATTGCATGGGGATGTTGTCCCAACTGTGCTCTATGAAGCTGAGACTGGGGGAGGGGGAGAGGATATGAGGGAAGAAGGTTGAATTTTTGCGAGATGAAATGTTTGAGGAGCATGGCTGTGATGACGCTTAGAGACCGGATCACCAACCACGGGGCCTGAATCAGAATAGGGATGGTGAAGAAGTTGGAGGACAGAGTGGATTCGCGTGTTCCGAGATGGTTCGGGCACATTGTGAGGACTGATGAAGGGAGATTGGTTAAAAGGATGATGAAGGCGATGGCGAGTGGTTGCAGGCCTAGAGGTTGACCAAAGTTCGGGTTGATGGATTGTTTGAATCAGGCGTTCGGAAGGGGAAACTTGAATGTGGAAGTAGCGAGAGAGCGTGCAAAGAACAGGCGTTCGTGAAGACTGGTTGTGAACGGTTGATTTTTGATGCTGCTCTGATGTGCTTTCCCGCCCTTGGCATCACGTTGTCGGAATGTTCGTGGGTGGGGAGGGGGGCTGGCTATCACAATGCGGCGGGGGTAAACCAGGGAAAACTGTCGGGCCCTGCTGCTGACCACGGATCCTCAGACCGCACTCGTGACCCTGAGTGTATGTTGCGGGGGGGTACCGGCCGGACCCTTTAGCACAAAAGGGCTAAGTTGTGTGAGTGTGAGCGTATGAGGGTGTGAGGTGCGCCTTGCCGTCGGCCACCCTCCTTTCTGGGGTATTCGTGCTGGTGTCTGTGTCTGTCTGTGAGTGTAGATCTTATGCATGAGATACCGGTTTCCTGTCTCTTCTTCATCTTATTTCTCATCAGATATTCGGGCGCATTGCTCTCAGCACCTTAAGGACGCCTGCAAATCCTTGGGGTTCTGGAGCAGAGCAGATTGAGTGATGACGCTCTTTGTTGCCACCCGGGGAGGGCTGGGACAAAATGGCCTCAACACCTTAGGAGTTCCCGTGGCACCCTTCACATTTGCTGCGTAAAGGGCATTGAGTTTACGCAGTAGTAAACCTAATCACTCTAATCTAATCTGAAATTTGTCTATAGCTTGATGCAGCACTTGTTGCTCGTTTGCCATGAACAGACAGGGCTCGTACTATGAACTATTTTAACGAAAAGTCACTATTTTTAAAGCTCTACTTGTACAAAAAACGTGCTAAAAGATCACCATAAATAAGCATTTCCATTTAAAAGTCAGTTTATGATGTTTTTCATCAGATGTTGAACATTTAACACAGTTTTTCACATATCATAGCTACTGAATCCTGCTTAGGAGGTAAAATGTTTACATTATGTAGCATGTTACTAAAGGATCTGATATTCCTGGGGTTTCCAGCCATGCTCGATCAGACCATACTGAGTGTCATGGTTCAAATTTAAATGCAGCTGCGGGTTTCCATCCATGCAGCTTTGCGCAGAGGCAGTATCATAACCAATGACGGACAACTAACTGAGTTTGAAATTAATATTGCATACTGTTCTTGGCGTCTAACTTCCCAAGTTTCCAGGGATAGAAGCTCCTTTTTTTTTGCTGTATCAAAACAAGATCCGGTCACCGCTCTAAGCCGAGTATCGCTCAGAGAGCGAATATCGTCCCGTAAAGGTTAAAGTTGATACCCCCTGGGGGTATCCCAGGTTCACACGCCTCTCCGCGGCGTCTTCGTTAACCACCAAATTTGATTTGTCCTTTTCTGTAAATATATTTTGATTTAAAAAGATCCCTCCACCGTCCCTCCCTTTCAGTTTGTAGGTACACTCCCCCCCTTAATGCACCAAGAGGTGAGCCCCCCCCCCACTGACACTGGGGGTTTGTGAATTTAGAACCGAAACCAATTGAAATTTAAAAAAGCGACAAAAATTGTTTAAAAAAAGGTTATTAAAACATAAATCTTGTAAAAGAAGGTTATGATTAATTTTAAGAGTAAATTGAAGGCCCCACCTTCGGTACCCAGAACCCCGGGTAGAAGCCAGGGATCCCCTCCAGAGCAGATACAGAAACAGACACTTGGCCGAAATCCCCCAGCAAGGGGGGTGGCCGATGGCAAGGCTGACCTAACACTCTCATACACTCGCACATCTTAGCTCGCACACTTCCAGAGCGTCGCACTCAAACCTGTCTGCGAAAAAGAACGACGAACCCCTCATAAGTTCCTCATCGACAGGAGACCTGACTCAGGCCGTAGTCGATGACATAAATGAACGCTTCTCGAAGCTGGACGCGAATATAATAGGAATGCAAAATGCCCTAGGCAAGATAAGCAAGATGATGGGCCTTCTCGAGCTGGAGACTGAGGACTGCTCGGCGCCCTCCAGTTAAGTCTGTGAACGCCTCACTGAACTCGAGAACCTTTTTGCAACTATGAATACCCGACTGGATGAGCTGATGAGAAGAGGATAGAGGTCAGGGAACCCGTAACCTGTTTGTGTGCTTCCGCCTCTGACCTCTCTGATAACATCGCTCTCCTCCCAGCCGAAACGCATAACGCCCGAACACCAAGAAACGTAAAGGGGAGACGATACACTCGATTTGATGACCACAACCTGTTCAACAACGGCCCTAAATTCCCCGAACATTTGAAAATGACATTCGATGTCAATGACAGACCGGATATTTGCCATAAAAGCTACGAGAAAAACTGGGCTCTATGACTGGCTGTCCAATTCTCAACATCACCGATAGCTTCACCATTAAAGTAGACACAAAACTTCAAAGTGACACTATACTCTTCAAAAAACAGAATATGCGAAAAGCCTTGCAAGATCATACCACACTCTACTTTTTAAATGAGTTCAGGCCTGATTTCCATCGTGAGTCTCCCGAGTGATGAAGCCGAAGAATTCATCACCAGACTTGTCGAATACGAGGAATGTATAGTTGGAGCGAAAATCAAACCAAGAAGAAACACCTCCACGGCCCTTTGAATTCAATTGCCCCACCGCACCTAACTACATAGACGTACCTTTCTTTGACGCCAAAACCATGGTAACACCCTTCGAAATAATTCCGATGCGATGCTATAAATGCCAAAAATACGGACACACGAGCAGAGATTGTAACGGTAAAAAAGATGCACACACTGCTCCCAAGCCGACCACGATAAACGAGACGATCCCTTGTCGTGCCCATTCGAAGAACCTCACTGCTTTTACTGCAAAGTAAACGGCCCCCCTACGGGACACGAAGACTGCCCCTAGGACAAGACAGAGAGAGATCCTGCAATACCAAACTGAGCACAAAGTCGGGCGACGAGAGGCTGCGACCGCGATTCTCTCCCCCCAGGCTGACCCTCCCACCCAGGAGAGAAGATCAGCATCATTCCCTACCCACTTCCTCATAACGCTTGTAGATAGCGGTGCAAACAATGTTGCTCCCTCAATGAACCCATTCACCATGATGAATTCACTCTCCTAACAACTGGGAGGCAGACCGATAAACATAAACCGACAGGGAAAGAAGTATCTGGCCCACGTTGTCAATATCGAGCAAAGTTATGCCATACAAAGGATTAACAAAATAGACGAACACAAAGTAACTGTCGAAATACATCCGTTTTTCAATGCTACAAGACGAATTGAATACACTTCCAACTACACTCCCAAAACTGACCTAAGGGCATTTTCAGCATGTTTAGCAAAGGATTATGGAGTCACCAACGTTCACCACCTTTCCCAGGACGTGACACACCGGAATTCATAGCAATCCAGGGCAAACAGGGAAAAAACAAAACTTACCCTGTAGTGACATGGCCTGCAATGTGCAAAAAATGCCTGGATCAGGGACACGTCATCAAATGCTGCAAGCCATACATACCACAACGCTGTAAGAGGTGCGCCGGCGAACATGACCGATAGGACTGCACAGCCCGCCAACCTAAATGCTATCACTGTTCATGCCTCCATGAGGCAGGCGACCGCGACTGCTCAAAGCAGATAGACCAAAAAGCAATGACAATCATACAAAATGACCGCAGAGTTACATGAAAACAAGCTATCCAAATCTTTTACGACGAAAACCCAAACTGCCGTAATTTAAATTACGCCGAAGCAGTTAAATCCACAACTAAGTCTACCCCACCAGATAACACGCGCGTACCGTTAACACAAACCTTTACCATGACCCCAACATCCCTCTCCAGTGCTAATAATACCAAAACCAGCCCAGCGACCGCCCTCGTAATAGAGGCGGGCGTCCCAAGCAATGAATCCACCAGTACCCAGGAGAGCACTGCGATGGATGCTGCCTCGGTCGTCTACGAGGAGAGGTCCAATAACCCGAAAATCGGTCGTCTACGAGGGTGTCGCGGGAGACGCGACACCCTCTCGCCACGAAGCAAATAGATAGGCAGCATCCCGCAAGCCATAGCTCGCCTCGATCAGAGCGTTGAACGACTTCTGACCGTCTTAACCGCAACCGCACCCAGCGAAAACCAAAGTGAGGTATTCAACCCTCGGCTTACATGCTCAACACCAGAACATCTCACAAGTGAGAACGACCATCGCCTGCGCGAGGACGCGTTGAAAATCTTCAACGAAGAACCGATACCCGAAGCCACTGATCTACCATGCATCGCAACCGTCTCAAATATCCCAACGACTAGTATCCAGCTCATCATAATGTTTAAAATAAACTCCATAGAAGAAAAACGCGCTTGCTGAAGAAGCAAACACAGAGATCGTACTCCCTCATCCTCCTCCTTCTACACGAGCACTCACAGCCGAGAGTCTAGGAGATCATGTTCTACAGAAAGCGGACGCTCATGTGAATGCTCTCGATCTAGGACACCTGCGCCTCATTGACAAAAACACCACGAAAGTTCTCACAAATCACGCGACCGCTCCAGACCATCAAAATCTGTTCGTGAAACAGATCCGAAATGAAAAACAACACAATACTTCAGTAGAATTACCAGGGACTTAGAAGCTACTTCAACAGCTACCACGAAGTGTGGGGATGCGTGAGAACAGACCCCAGGGGAGTGATAATGGCCAACACCATAGCCATTCACAACCTGGTCCTTCTCAACGACGGACAACCCACTCGGATCACCCTCGAATGTGAAACCGCCATCGATTTATCAATGTGATCACAACCCAATGATCATATCGCACCTTCCTTACCGACCAAACAATCCCGACGCACAGGAACTTCGATTCAACTATGAAACGCCAGCTGGGAGGAATACTCGACACATGTCGTATGGAACGATGTGGAGGGCCTTCCCGAAGACATTTCAGAGCGCGACCTTATCATACATCTATACAAAAAATTCAATAGCGCAGCTGCCGCATGCATTCCCCAATATTTACCCTCAACCTTTTTCCCGAAACCTTGGTGGTGCCCGGAGGTACAAGAAGCAATGGGCCAGCGTGAAAGGATGTACGGGGCTTTCAGCCGCGCACATTCATAAAGGGACCGAGTAGCCTGGAGGAGGAAAAATGTTGTGTTCCGCAAACTAAGCGGGGAGAAGAAGCGAGAAAGCTGGACCCAATTAGTTAACACAATCAATTGAAATACCCCTTTTTCCCAAGTGTGGGGTAAAATCAGTCTTGTACAAGGTCACCCCGAGCGACCTATCCACATACTGTCGGACGGAGACACTGTCTATTCTTCATACGCGGACAAACTAGCTCAGACTTGCAGCCAAATATCACAATCAACAAATTATACGGCTTCTTTCCAACGGGAAAAGATCCTATGAGAAAGTGAGCATATCGACTTCACTTCCGCAAATGAAGAATTTTACGACAAACCTTTCTCCATCCATGAACTTCAATATGCAATCGACCACACTCGTGAAACCTCACCCGGGCCGGGGCGAGTGCACATCAACATGATCTAACACGTTCCTGACAACGCTCTCCAGCACCTACTAAATGTGTTCAATACGTTGTATTCAAATTCATTCGTTCACAACTAATGGCGGGAATCCGTAATTATCCCTATACCCAAGCCCGGAAAATGTCACAGCAACCCACATAACTATCGTCCCATTGCCCTAACTAAGTGTCTTATGCAAGTCTATGGAAAGAATGATAAACTCACGCCCAGTCGACTACCTTGAAATGCATGCAGGCCTAAACAACATCCAGTGCGATGACCGTAAGCGCCACTCCACAACGGACCACCTCGTACGATTAGAATCAGACATTAGACAGGCCTTCGTCCGAAGAGAACATGTGGTTTCCATATTTTTAGACGTTGAAAAAGCATACAACACTACGTGAAAATACGGGATCATGGAGGATCTCCACCGTAAAGATTTGAGAGGTCGACCACCACGTTTCATCCACCAATTTCTACAAAATCGCACCTTCAAGGTCAAGGTCGCGACACTCTGTCTCCGTCATATCCGCAAGAAATGGGCGTCCCACAGGGAAGCGTCCTCAGTGTCACTCTTTTTATCCTCAAAATCGATCAGTTAGCAGACATTCTTCCCCGAGACGAAAGACTGCTCTCATCACTTTACGTGGATGACCTACAAATAAGCTACAGACACCCCAGCCTCATAACAATTCAACATGAACTCCAGAAGTGCCAAAACCTAGTCGGGAACTGGGCTTCCCTAAACAGATTCAGATTCTTGCCCTCTAAAACTAAAAGCATGTACTTTACCCTTGTGCTCGGTTTACACCTGAAACCAGCCCTAACGCTGCACAACACATCTTCATCATACGAAGAAACGGTCAAATTCTTGGGTCTTATGTGGGACACTAAACTCACGTGGCGACCCCACATCGCAGCCCTGGCGACTCGCTGCAAACGGTCGACGGGACTTATCCAATCGGTAACATCCTTGAAGTTCGGTGCCAACATGGACACCGGAATGACGCTGTTCAGAGCAATAATACGATCGCGCATTGACCACGAAGCCGTTGTCTACGGCTCTGCAGCCAAAACTACTCTCGACCATCGCAAACAATGCTTTGCGTATCACAACCGGCGCGATCCGCTCCACCCCAATCGAATCCCTTGACGTGCTCACTAACGAACTTCCACTTCCGCTCCGCGAGACAAACTTTTACTTCAATACTACTTTGAGACTAGAAGTCTAACCAACAACCCAGCAATCAGCCACATTACCAACATATCCGATAAGCGCCTTTTTGCGACCTAAAAGAATATATGCCCACCGTTTTTCCTATGAGTGGACAACCTACTGACCTCGCTATACATCAATCGTAAAGTTATTAAGCCTACATTTTCCTACCGAATCCTACAAATTAACACGCCAACATGAATGAGCAACCCACCACCGGTCAACCTAGACCTGCAAATGTACCCTAAAGCAACTACTCCAACCAACGCGTACCGGCAGGAGTTCCTAAGACTACTTGAAGAAGAATATTTATAGCACCGCCACATATACATTGATGGCTCCAAAACCGTGGACGGAGTGGGAGCCACCGCCTTGTGCGGGGACACCCCACTTTCGGCCACCCTCCCACAAGAGGCCTCCGTGTTCTGTGCGTAGCTTCACGCACTCGAACTAGCCATCTCTATTGCAAAAACACATCGCTCCCCCAATTAAGTCGTATTCTCAGACAGTCTGAGTGTCCTCACCCAGCTTGAAACACTGCACTACGAACATCCCGTTCTACGTGAAATCTGCCGGATCCCCGGACACGCGGGAATGAGATGAAACGAACTAGCGGACTCTCTTGCTAAACTGGCATCTACTCACCAAGATCGATTTTTCGCAATACATTACCGGGACAGGCTCCCTTCATCAACTCCCTTATAACATCCCGATGAGATGAAATGTGCCAACAGAGTGGACAAAAAATGCTTTCAGTCAAACCCTCAGTCGGAAAATGGGAAACAAAGTTCACCAACAGAAAAGACCAAGTGTTCATCAACCGCTTGTGCACGGGACACACGTGGATAACTCACTACCACCTGATGGATGTCGACATAGGACCAAATGCGCCACCTT
>SDVV010026121.1:0-12310 GCA_016164225.1 Gammarus roeselii | reverse complement strand
AACTGGGCTCTAAATAAATCATTGGAACATTAGCAGGCATAGAGATGTCACGTTTTTCAGAACATCGTCTAAGGATATATACCAAAGCTGTAATTAAATCATTGCTGATTATATTCTATTTAGTCGATCTACAAATAAGCTCATACATATATAAACAAATCACGTGCGATGTGACATTCGGTCATAATATGACTACATATATATCAAACGGAAAGAAAATAATGGCAAATATCGTAAATATAAATAAAACAATCGCAAAAAATAACAAACTAATTGAATCTATGCCACAGCGAACGACGTAGAAATTATACTGAGGTTGAAAAAAATCATCATGAACGTGTCCGGAACGTGAGGGATTTTTAATCTATAATACTGCATGTAAATTATTATGTAACTGTTGGATTTATTATCAATAAAAAAAAATCCTATAAATTTATGTTGTCATTACCCCTAAACATTCAGAGGACTAGCATTGAAAATGCATATATGCAACATGACATGCAATGGAATTGCAATACAGTATAACCAGCATTGAAATGCAAATACCTATGTGTAAACGTTTTATTCATGTACCTATTAACATTAATAACCTATTAACATACCTTATGAATAATTCGAAATCTGTCCGCCGGCCGGCTGCTAAAAAACAGTTTCGGTTGCCCCACTCGTCTTCCGCCTCTGACTCTAGATTGCCCTTTTCAGACTTATATACACTACTCATAACTGCTTTGAAATGAGAGACACGGTTTCTACCTCTGCAATTTAATAACTTTGGCTTATAGAAAGAACGTTACTAGAATTGTAGTAGTTGAATGCCTTTAAAGTGCAAGATTTTTTTTTTAAGTTTAGTCACATGCATGACCTATTTTCTGCCCATGCAACTTCTGAGATCAGTGGTCACAGAAATGTGCTCGCAAACTTTTCAATAAATTTACTAGCGATGTGATGTCTATTTTTTGAAAGACTTAGCTTGCTACACTTAACTGGATTATAAGAGTATATAAATGTAAATTATTACACGTTTTTGGTCTTGTCTGACGCTCTTCAAAGCATCAACGTATCAGTACATTTTTACTAAAAACTTTGATCTATTTCCCGTAGAGTAAAATCACAATTTCTCTTCGCAGAAAACCATCTGATCCGAAGAATGAAGGCCCAAATTACTCGTGCGGCCTCATTGGGACGAACGATGTGGTGAAGGTAAACAAAAAGAGAAATTAGTGGCAAATTCCCTGCTGTTATCCTTGTTAGATGATTCACGTATGAGACCACGTGCACAATATATGTGAATCAGAGCACATAAATAACTCTGGTTCTACACTACATTTTGAACATAGCAAAATGCATATTTATTGTTATGACCCCACCTACTGAATAAATAGAAATAAAATGTTTATTCAAAACAGCATATTACAAGAAGGACACTATAGAATGAACTTGTTTTAGCAGTCTGGTACATTTTATAGATTATTAAATCAATAAGAAATATAACAAATATATCCGAATCTGATCAATTATGAATGATGGAAAAAATGAGAAAACAAATTGAGATTTTCAGTGATTCAGGGAAGAAAAATACATGCCTTTAGGAGTAAAATAAATAGTAACCATCGGTGTGACTAATAAGAACCTGGCTGCTGTCGTGGCAAGTGCATACATATTTACTATTTCATACAAACTTGGTTTCCATGTCGATAACGGGATTGTCAAACATGGATTGCAAGCCAAACAATGATCTTATCAGCATCGATGAAAATTGCAGGATCTCGTGCATTAAAACGGAATATAATAAAATAAATCAGAAAAAATTGGATCCAGCAAACTTTTATAAAAATCTGACAATCAACATTGAAAACTGATCAGCAGAGCTAGTTTCCCAGGACGATTATTCTTCGTATCAACCGCTCGAAATATACTGCACCCACAGGTAAACACCACCAAGATAATATACTACACCCACAGGTGAACACCACCAAGATAAGCGTCACTCAGACAAACTCAGTTCGGAAACAAAACTCAATCAATAAAGATTCTTTGGCGTTTCGTGGGCCAAAATTCCTCTAATAATTCTTCGCGAGTAGCTTCTCAGTATCAAAACTGACGGTGCGACACCTGAAGTTCAGGAATACTTATACAATTTATTTGTTATAAAACCGTTTGTAAGAAGTTTTGGGGGAAGCCGCTTCAAAAGAAGTATAACCCAAGGAAGTTCGTCTTTAGTTGTCGTCAGGCCTGTAAACCTTATTAGTCAGCACCATTATCGCATGAAACATTATTTTGTTTACGTGATTCGGCAAACGGGGAACATACAATTTCATTTCAGTAAGCGCCGACCGGGGCTTACCAGGTACCTGTAGAAGCCCATGCAGGCAACAGTATCCTGACTACCCTGCTGATGTGGTCAGAGGCGGTCGACTGACCTCATGAAGATGAACAGTAGGGGCAGCAATTATCGTTATGACTATTCTTATGATGTCATCAAACGAGGTCGACTCTTTTTTTCATTATTATTAAATCATTTATTACCATCGTCTAGCAAGGGGTTTTCAATACTTAGGTCTAACACATCAAACTTATTTTTAAAAATGCTGTATTTGAATTAGCGCAGCGAGAAATAAAAATAAATTTGTGACAGTACATCTCCTGTCGGCGGCCGATTTGTAGCTACTTCGTGTTGCAAAACAGTTTTCACAATATCTGCTATATATTTAAGTGAGAAACTCATGGGCATGGGATTGATTAATCCAAAATTAATGAATCCATCGCAGCTCAATCTCTACTAGGCGGCTGGCTTGTCCTTCATGGAACCGAATGGAATACACAATATACCATTAAATATATACCAACACCTATATATTCATACAAATATACATATACATGCACGTACATATATATATATACAAATACATATACATGTACACAAACAAACACACACATATACGCGTACATACCGACGCACATATATGGACGATAATCAGTATAATTCAGTGGGGGAGTACAAAACTCAGATGGACGGATTTCTCCAAGAGAAGAATAGAGAACAATGTTAATGATGGCGATTGCAACTTTAAAATGCTACGGTAATTGGTAGAATTATTTAATTTATTTATATTTGTATTGAATTTACTCCTGTGAGAGAGAGCGGCAACATATTATTCATCGACAGACAGAGCACACTTTAAAAAGATTGAGACATTGAAATAGACGAGACGTTACTTAACGCCAAGGGTAATTGGCGGGGGCGATTGTGATTAGTGTGGAGATGTAATAACCAGTTACAGCAAAGTATCAATGAATCAGAATAATCCAATGCTGGAGTACACAAGTCGATAAATATACTTCCGTTATAGAAGACAAGGTAGAATATTAGCTTATAAGGCAATGATTGTATCATCAAAAATGGTACGGTAATTGGTAGAACCAGTTCAATGAGTGATATTAAAATCGAGTTAATCTTTGTCAAAGTTAGAAGCTGCCTATCGTTCCTCGAAAAGACTGAGTTTGTATTTTGATTACACTTAAACGAAACAGGAACATTTAAAACATAGAAATAGACGAAACGCTAGTTAACACTTATGGTAGTTGGCAAAGATATTGTGATCGGTTGCAACATAGAAAACATATGTATCGTCAGAGTAAAACGATTAAATGGTGTCTCAATGTTGAAAGGGATGGTGGTGTTGGTTTCGGACATGCTCAAGAACAGAATGCATTTTCTGGTTACTGGTATTATGCATTTAGCTTGTGTTTGTGGGCAAAGTTACGGTTTTGAATTTATCGGCCAATAGATGTTCATTAAGCTTATTCTTGAAGGACCTGTTGGATTCAAGATTCTTGAGGCTTGTTGGAAGGTTGGTCCAGAATTTTGGTCCAGTGATCGAAAAAGCACGACAGGCAGTTTCTGTTTTCCTGTGTTCAGCGTGCAGAGTGTCATTATTTCTTGTGAATCGATTGTTCTTTTCACCTCGAGAATAAAAGTGTCTTTGGCTGCCGGGTCGACTCATGGAGTGCCAGTTTGTTGTCAATATTGAGCCACTGTATTTTTTCTAGGAGAGGACTTACGTGGTCTCATTTTCTGTGGCTACCATCATTCTTGCCGTAAAATTTATACAACGTTGCACTTTCTCTCTTTGAGTTTTGGTGCACATCCCCAAATTGAAAGACAGTAGTTAATGTGGGAAAATACTAAAGCGTGGACAATCAGTAATCTTGATTTGAAATCCAATTATTTTTTTGAAGAGTTTATGAACAAAAGGGTTCCATTCAACTTGTAACACAGAGTAGTTACGTGGTGTTTGAAGGAAAGATCGGGATCAAACCATACTCCCAGACTTATAACTTTGTCTTCAACAGGAATGTCAGATTTGCCTATCCTGATAGAGAAATTAATTGGAACTGCTTTTCTTTTTGAGCTCGAGCCGAACAAGATGCATTTTGTTTTATCAGAGTTGAGCTTGAGTCCATTTTTATCATACTAAGATGTCAGATTAGTTACGGCTGTCTCAGCCTCGTCTTTCAACGCATTCAGATCTGACGGTTTTCGGGTAAGCAATATTCGAACATCATCGGCGTACATTACCATTGCCGCTTGATTTTTTGGTATTTTGCAGTCGATGTCATTTACAATAACCAGTAATAACAAGGGGCCAGGTATCGAACCTTGAGGGACCCCAAAGGCAACTGTGACCGAATTTGACATAGTTGCGTTATCGAGTTTAACTGATTGTTGCCGATTCGTCAGATAACTTTCAAACCAAGTAGGGTCTATGCCGATGTTGCTGAGCTTGTCAAAAAGAATTGTGAGGCTTACACTGTCGAATGATTTCGATAAGTCTAGCACTACCAGCATAGATATCTGCCCCTCATCAAAGTTTTTGTACAGATCTTCAGTGATGCTCACTTGCCTCATGGCGATGAGCTGTAGATGCTTGATCATGTTAGAACACCGTGCGTTGCCGAAAAAAATTTGTAAACCATAATCAATTTTTTACTCTAATTTGTTATACAATGTAAACTGTTTTCAAATAAATGACAACCGGGTGAATGATTCGGTAAAACAATTGCAGCAAATGGAAATACAAAAATTACCCCTTAAATGGCAATATCTGAGAAATTGGTTTATATGAAAACGTAAATAGGAATGTCCTCTATTTCCAGTTACAGAAACCTCACGACAATTCCCCGAAACTAGTGGGCCTTGTTTTCAGCAATTTCCCTTTGATTCCCGTGGGCCTCATCAAACTGCCATCCGGCAGAGCTTTCTGCACATCCTCTGCTCAATAAACTTCCTGACCGCGGCCCTTCATCGATTCTCTTCATAAAAGCTCACAGCGGAAAACTTTTTTCCAAACAAGTGCACCCGCCATCATCTTCCCTATCAGGTAAGTGCCTCATATCCCAGGCCCCTCTGCGCCCGCTCTCCAGCGACAAGGCCTCCAGGGAAGAGGCTTCTGCTGTAACTTCGCACTAATTATTTCTAATTGAAACGCCTATCGATAGTCAATAGCGAGATAGTCTGAGAAACTCTTGGCGCTGTCGGGGTAAAGTTGGGGTATTTCCCTTTGATGACATTGAACGAAAGAGCGAGCTTCAGTGATCAACAAGACATTATTAAAATAACTTTATTGGTAGCCATTACATTTTGTATTAACTTAATATTGTCTAAATAAAACTTTATTTAGATTAATAATATTTTCGGCAAAACGGTTGATAAAGCAAGAGAAAAGTTGGAACGTAGAATGATGAAATTTGATTTTGATCAAAATTCAGTGAACAAAAGCAAAGAGCACCAATAACATTTTGACTTTTATGATAATAATAACTTTTGTCTCCCATTCTCCTGTTGTTCGCATGTATTTAAATCAATAGTTTCCTATTTGTAGTTGTCTACATTCAAATTGTAACGAAATCGTATAAATAAGAAACCCTCATTTGATATTTTTAAATAAGTAGATGGAATAATTTATATTTATTCAAAATATGGATCGAAACTCCAACAACAAAAATAGAGCTGTCCGACACTGCACACCCCTTCCTTTGAAATTTCGATCACTTGAGCCTTCAGAACTATTAAACTTTCAACGCTTAAACTCTTCGATGATTTGAAATCATTCATTCTCGAAGACCGACTAGGCACAATCTTTTGTTGGTATTGGTATCAGTACAGTGGACTCGCCGACCTTCAAAGCCTTCTTACCACGACATTCTCAGCTTTCCCCATGACATTCTCAGCTTTCCTCATGACATTCTCAGCTTTCCCCATGACATTCTCAGCTTTCCCCATGACATTCTCAGCTTTCCCCATGACATTCTCAGCTTTCCCCATGACATTCTCAGCTTTCCACATGACATTCTCAGCTTTCCTCATGACATTCTCAGCTTTCCCCATGACATTCTCAGCTTTCCCCATGACGTTCTCAGCAGTTTATGAGCAAAATAGACGAAAGAATGAGAAGAATTGCTTGAAATGTTTAATGAACAGTCAATGTCGGATGACAAAATCGTGGTCGTTCATATTTACAGTTTTATTATTTGTTTATTTATCAGTTCCCAGCAAATCCAATAGCTGAGTGCTCTTAGTGACAAACAAACGATCAGAATTATTATTCACCTGTCAGGAGTCTACCTTTTACCGAAACACTCAAAAATATCATTCGCATGAAACAAGCAGGCTTGCGTAGAGATACACAGCCTTCAATCAGTTCTGAATACACTTGCACGAGCCCTCGAATCCATGCAAGCACATCCTGAAAACTAGATACGATTAAGGGCCTCATTTCTACCGGAGCTCCAATGCAAACCGTAATGAGTATACTTCCTCTTTCCGCTAGGAATTTATGGGGCCTATTCTCCTTCGGTCAGGAGGGACGCTACAGGATGGGATAGATGTAATATGGGCTCGTACATAGTCAGAGTTGATTCTGAAAGAGTAATTTAAATTTGCAATGAAAAGCCATGTCTGTCACATTAAAAAATATATTTCAACAAAGATTCAATGTTAATGATGAACCAGACATCTCCGAACACTTTCTCAAGTTGCTGCATAAAAAGTATAACTTAAAGTTGCTCCTAGCGTTCCCCTTTACACGTGCTTTTACCAATGAAACAAATAACAATTCCAAAACGAAGTACCATAAGACAAGTTAGCTATTACCTCATGTTTACAAGGAATTGTATTACATAAATTGTGACCACACCTCATTAAATCTTCAAACCCAATTCGCAATGAGTATATTGATCTTTCCGGTAACTAATTCCCTCCCTCCCCTCTATCCGTATTTGGTATATTTCCTCCATACCTGATCTCCATAGAAGCTATACACCCAACTGGATTAGATTAGAGTAAGTGGCTCATCCCAATGGGCAACCCATACCCGAGTAATAAACAAACACGTAAAAGAACGAATTAAATTCGTTGAATGTTAGTCGTTTATACAGAAGTGAGCAAATTACCTAGCTTTAGACGTACTTTGGTTGCTGTATGCTATCGGAACAAAGCATCTTGTTGGAACATTCAAGTCTGATTCATACAATTACTTCAATCTGTTGTGAGAAAAATTCCGTTGTCGGTTTTTTTTAATTTGGTATTTAACGAATTTTCGTTCGCCATTATACACACACTTCAGGTATAGATATAGACCCAACTCTGACCTGGTCCTTCACTATTATTGCTTCGTTTTTTCTACGAGGTGGCGCAATATGTTATTGAATAATCATTGGGTATACATTCAACTTGACATGAACAATCTTCCTTTTATTCAAACAGCATTATTCAGAGAAATATAATGTACGAAATACGAAAACCGAGATGGTTTTCGAATAGAACTTTGCGTTGCGGAACCCCGATGCAATATTTCGGATATCCGACATATGTTTGTCTTGGGTCAATAAAAATCAGATTTGCCACAACAAGCATGCGTGTTGAGACATCCAATATATGTACAAGATCTGTCGCTAAACAACTTTAGCTCTAAGCAAGTCTATGGTTGTTATAACCACATACCAATATGCGGCACAATGGGGTCCGTTAAATGTTGGAAGGGAACGGCTTGTTATGATGTATTACAGATATACGGTTCCATATGATTTTTTTTCATGTATTCCATTTCTGATCATAGCTACGTACAATGTGGTAGCACGATCAAGCTATCGTAAAATTCAATTACAAATATCGTTTAAATCTTTATTTCAAATCAATTGTGAGAAAACAGACAAATTCCTTCATGAGGATATGAAGGTTAAATTCATTTAATAAACTTAACGAAGACAAATAAATTGTTCCCTTAGTTGAACATACGCTTCATTTACGCTTCTCGGAATCAAAGGTTATAATAATGTCGATTATTAAAACTTTAGGCACGACACCAGCAGGAGTTTGAATTGAACTGCGATTGAACCCGAGGCAGAATCATCAGACATCAAATAGTTGAACGACTGAACGGTCCTCATTAGTCTGTGTTACGATAAGATCTCTAGAAGGCCTCGACAAGTGTTGCAATTTTCAAAGTATCTTCTCGCATCACTCGGTGTTACAATTCTTTAGGCCGCGTCTGCCTCCTTACAATGCGTGGGTGAACGATCCTTGTGGAACTCAATGTTCAGTCTACCGCATAATAACCTGCTTATGCTCAGTGTTGTTGAGTCATGAATTACTCACCTTTTTGCTACGATCAGCAGTCGTATTGGCATAAACGTCGAGCCGTTCTCAAAGATACTATTTCGCTGTGGTCAATATAGTCGTAATTGCATAAACTTTGGGTCGGTTCTAAATAGCACTAGTTTTATAAGTCGTCTTCGCATAAACTTTGGGCCGTTCGCATTATTACTATTTTGCAAGGATCATTGTCGTCGTATTCGTATAAATTTAGGACTTTCCCAGTGTTTCCATTTTACGTAAGTTTGCCTCTTTTGCATAACCTCCTCGTGTTCAATATTTTCATTGATAGCAACCGTCGTAAAACATTCAACATTGAGTCACGAGATGTCGTAAAGAGCCGGTAGTTTTATCGCTCGAGCTTTGCCATAAAAAATATTGCTAAGCGGGCCCATTCGGCGCTGAATGTGAAAAGTTTTCAAAGGGAAATTTGAATTCGGCCTCACCAGAGGGTCGGGGATGGCGGTGGAGTGGGTGCTGGAGGTTACACCAGAGGGTCGGGGATGGTGGTGGAGTGGGTACTGGAGGTTACACCAGAGGGTCGGGGATGGCAGTGGAGTGGATGCTGGAGGTTACACCAGAGGGTCGGGGATGGTGGTGGAGTGGGTGCTGGAGGTTACACCAGAGGGTCGAGGATGGTGGTGGAGTGGATCCTGGAGGTTACACCAGAGGGTCAGGGGGGAAGGCGGTGGAGTGGTTGCTGGAGGTTACATCAGAGGGTCAGGGGGGATGGCGGTGGAGTGGATGCTGGAGGTTTCACCAGAGGTTCGGGGATGGCGGTGGAGTGGATGCTGAAGGTTACACCAGAGGGTCAGGGGGGATGGCGGTGGAGTGAATGCTGGAGGTTACACCAGAGGGTCGGGGGGATGGCGGTGGAGTGGGTGCCGGAGGTTATTTTCAAGGACGTTTTGGGCATAAAGGGGCGGGGACCAGGCGTCTAGGGGAGATATTTTAGCAAAGAAAAGAAAGAAGGGACCAATGTTTACTCGATAATCCGTAACATACTGAAATACATTTACGGGGTTACACAATTGAAGATAATATAAGAAACAGAAGAGGAGAGACCATAACAAATGTCTTTCAGGCTTTTGTGAACAGTCTGCCTCGGTAAAAGATTTTTTTTATTTATAAACACGGAACCAAATTTATTACAGTGGCGGAGAACAAGCAATTTGGAAAGGTGCTCTCCTTTGTCTCGGTCTTCTTGTCCCAAGGGTCAGACTAATGGCATTGACTAATGGGGCACCGACTAGCAGAGTAAGGTGACCTGCAGGAAAGGAGCGCCGACAAGGAAAGAAAGAAGTCGTACTGAGAAAGTGCGAACGAAAGTGGAAAGGTTGGCGCCCGGCAGACATCATTGAAAATATAAATAATGGACATGAGACGAGTGAACATAAAAAGCATTGATTAGGTTTCACGCATGACAAGATGGGCATTGATTGCAGAAAACAACAAAGTAATGCTCCACCGTGAGTCGGGAATGGACAAAAAAATGTTTGCAGAGCAATTCATTAATAGAAAATATCAAACATCTCGATGATATCTCCGTAGAAAACTATATAAACCTATCAATAAACAATACAAACGTTAGTATACACGAACTCGGGGACAAACGAAGGTTTCACTCCATGTGAATATCAATGGCCTCAAGTAAAATTACTTGTAGAATCGTTATATTTGTAACTGAAGTTGATTTACAGGAGTTCAACATCTCCCGACCTCTTCACACTCAAAACAGTGCTGAGTGGGGAAGGAGGACCATCATGTGGGCACGAATAACAGGTAGGGTCAATAGGAAATCATTCATTTATACTGACCGTCAAATTTCACCATTCTTCATCACTTTCTACTTGGAGTGGCATGAGAACTATTTAGAGTCGCATGAGAACTACTTAGAGTCGCATGAGAACTACTTAGAGTCGCATGAGAACTACTTAGAGTCGCATGAGAACTATTTAGAGTCGCATGAGAACTACTTAGAGTCGCATGAGAACTACATAGAGTCGCATGAGAACTACTTAGAGTCGCATGAGAACTACTTAGAGTCGCATGAGAACTACTTAGAGTCGCATGAGAACTACTTAGAGTCGCGTGAGAACTACTTAGAGTCGCATGAGAACTACTTAGAGTCGCATGAGAACTACTTAGAGTCGCATGAGAACTACTTAGAGTCGCATGAGATTTTTTTAGAGTCGCGTGAGAACTACTTAGAGTCGCATGAGAACTCCTTAGAGTCGTACGAGCCCCGACTAATCACTTCCGTGTACCACCTCCACCGGCACATTCATGAACCACTGGAAGGCGCTAAATAAGTGCAATGTAACTGCTCTCTGTCTAGTAATAAAAGAAGGATAATTCTGTTGTCTTAATCGTTCTATTATTGATAGGAATAATTGTTCCACTTGTCTCTTCAGTTTGAAGCCACTAATAAGGAATACATCGTAACGTTTATCTAAGAAACATACGAGAAAGCACAAATAGTGCAAAAAGGGTCTCAAATTGGTTACTAAGCCTTCACGGCGTGATTTGAATCATGCCTCTTGTACAACAAAGCATTAGCCTCATAGCAATTGGTTTCTTCCCCAAAAGGCGTAAATAATCCTTTATAAGATGCTAAACTCGGCTTCTAAGTACTGATTTAGGGAAAGGAGACAGGAGATAGCAACTAGCGTAAAACGAAGTAAACGAAATACTGAACTTGAGAGATAAAAAATGAGACAAGAACAATCCATTTGTAATTATTTAACGTCACGTTTGTCGTCCATTGATGCCAGTTTTGAATATCCTCTTCTGGTTCAGTATTCCCGTTCATCGTAACCATTGCTTAGCATCCGCATCCGGAGCCATCCGTGCGGTCTTGTTGGATTTTATATGACATGCAACGATAACGGAGTGACTTCCTACTCAATAAACTTGACTGAGGTACTATTCTGAATTAGTGTCAGCAGGATTTGTATTCCCACAGTCCTTTCCACAGTCAAAACCGGCACAGAAAACATACGGTTTTGTTTAAACAAGTTGCTCAAGTCATGGTTTCTCAGAAGCCAGCTCCACTGCGACTGTCCTCTTCACATCTGTCCAGCTACCGTGAGACTCTTAGAATCCCGGAACCGATCGGCTACAAGAAAAACATTCTTGTAATGAGTCGTTGTATCGTTGGGTAATATTTTTCATCTTTTGGCTGGTTCATCTCCGCCTATTCACGGCACGCGGAGAGCCATAGAAACGATCAAAGGCAGTCTCCACAGAAGGCCATACATGACGAGCAGCTCTTGTATTTCCTTGATATTACCTCAGTTAACACGTGTTGCCTCAAATGAAGAGGCAGTCTCCACAGAAGGCCATACATGACGAGCAGCTCTTGTATTTCCTTGATATTGCCTCAGTTAACACGTGTTGCCTCAAATGAAGAGGCAGTCTCCACAGAAGGCCCTACATGACGAGCAGCTCTTGTATTTCTTTGATATTGCCTCAGTTAACACGTGTTGCCTCAAATGAAGAGGCAGTCTCCACAGAAGGACATACATGACGAGCAGCTCTTGTATTTCCTTGATATTGCCTCAGTTAACACGTGTTGCCTCAAATGAAGAGGCAGTCTCCACAGAAGGCCATACATGACGAGCAGCTCTTGTATTTCCTTGATATTGCCTCAGTTAA
>SDVV010026120.1:0-12310 GCA_016164225.1 Gammarus roeselii | reverse complement strand
ATATAGCTACATAAATTGGTAAAGATTGGTAAAAACTACAGAGTCAAGTGGATAGATTTGATATGAATAAAGCCTAAATCAATGAAGAAATACATGACATGAGTATGAAAACGGGGGGGGGGGAAATCTAATCCTTGGTTAGATTAGGTTAGGATGGGTTAGGTTTACGGCCATTCTACATTACACACCTATTGTGAAAAATACTACAGTGGATCGGGTGAATGCTCGAAAAAGTTAGATATTCTGAATTGAGACACAATCTCATAACAAAGCCTGAATTAATCAATAACTTCTAAGTGTATAAGCTGCAAACGGATCACAATCATTTATAAAAGGAAGACATGCGGGAATAACCATCTAGTAAATACATGCAAGCGGATAACATTATTGGATGTACATTAATTTATTTAAGAATTTTAACACTAACACTACACAAATCCGGTAGATTAGTTCTCCAAGACGACATGGAACCGGACACAACTTCAATGTCGAGAGGTAAAACATATCAATATTTTGGATCATTACATCCAATTAAGCGTATTTTAGACACAAACATTCCATGAAATTAGACAAATTTATATCGAACACCGTTATAGTCCTATGACAACCGTTCAAAAACGTATAACAGCAATAAAATATCTAAATAAGTTTCTCTACTGTACTCTAATTAACATCGATTAAATACGATATACGGTTAACCTACCACACCCGGATGATAAATCCTACACTAATATGGAAGGTATATGGTCAATCAATACATGATGCCGATATGCCTTACCGATCTTGTAGTTAATAGGAATATAAATAATCCTGTACTTTAACTTCTAAGGTGATCTGGTTCATGAAAAAAATGATATACAAACATAACAGCGATACCAAAAATATCTGACATATAACACTGAGTTCACTGTATAGACATATGTATAGACACACAGCCGTTTCCCCCTACTTAGGAGGGTGGCTAAATTAGGCTAACACAGAGGAGGAAGGCGCCCAATCTCCCCGCCACAAGACCGCCGTGTCCATGCCGAGGCTCGAACTCGCGACATGCAGCACCAGAGGCTGACACAGCAGTCGGGCGCGCTCATGCATAACAAATAATAATATTGCGGTATCTGTTCAAATCTATAACACATTCCTAGACCTAACTGATGCTATGACTCTAGTAGGATGAAATCCAAAACGTCTGTGTCATTACAACGAACTCTACAATGCTTTACTAGGTCACTTCTCATCAATCTACCACTGACATATAAAATTTTCAGAGGTAACACTCTGTCATGGTACAATACCTCAGACATACCATGCATCTGTATAGTCCATCATCTCTGAACAACGTCGAGTGAAGTCACATCCAGAGAGTATGTGGTCATAAAAAGCTGGGCTTCTGTTCAATGACGACCTAAGTAAATCCTTTCAACGATCAGCAGCTTGTCGGATAACCTCTCTAACAAACCCATGGAAGTGAAGACCGACAACCACAAAAACTTATAAAATCACGTTGAACTAAGCGAACTTCAAATGACCACCAAAGATTGTAAGAAGCCCCTACACCAGGACCCATCCATCCAAAAAATCACCTTCTAAAACGTTAAACTACACACTTGCTAAGGATCAATGACGACATTCAACAAAGATGTAGTACGGATTTTTACCTCTTAAACATACAGTCCTAAGATTATCGTGGAATAATCATACAACAACTATAAAAATAGCCTAATAAGATTTTCTACTCTGCCCTAACCTATACTAAAAATTGTAATAAACTAGGGTATCCATCATATTAAGTCGGTCTTCTTATACAAATAAACATAAACACAACAAGCTTTGGCCTAGAGGACTCCTCTAACTCCGAAACATTGAAGTATGGTCCATTAATAAACATGTACCGACATGTACAGACATACAGCCGTTTCCCCCTAGTTAGGGGGGTGGCTAAGTTAGGCAGACTCAGAGGGGGGAGAAGCCCAATCTCCCCATCACAAGACCGTCGTGTCCCTGCCGAGGCTCGAACTCGCGACATGCAGCACCAGAGGCTGACGCTAACCACTCGGCCACGGCGGCCTCAAACAAACAATAAACATAAAATAAGCAAATAACAATATGCAAATAAGACCGAGTTTGTGACACATCGAATCTTCTATATCAAACAAAAATCCACGTCAAACATTGTACCAGGATGTAAAAAGATATATAAAACACAAAAAAAAACTGGAACTAAATTACACCTGAAATAATGTTCTACATTGCAGATTCAACCGTAATATTCCTGATGTTATATAAAATATCCAATACCTTGCATCGCAGATTGAAACTGTACAGAGAACATCCAAAACTGAATGAAATATACTAAAACGGTCAAGTTATAATAACATAAGAAGAATGATGCAAAAACCGACCAATTATGAAAGTCAAAATTGTGCCACTTGGAAGATGCAAACTTAAAATATCCTAAAAAAAACTATAACTGTATGAGATAACTATTAAAAATTCCAGAAACAATACAAATTCAACATATATCAAACGATCATTATTAAGTGTACATAACACTTTATAATAACTTACAATAAATCCATATCGTTCAGATACTCTCGCTATAGGGCATCCGACCGATACTCGCTATACAAAAAATCGAGATATGATCACCCGAACAGTCTGCATACGCTTGATAACGAAACATTTGGACCTGAGTAACACCGATATATCTGGTTCAAAAATGGATAATGCGTTATGGGGGTAGATAGATTCTCGTAACGAAGCTACTGCATCCTAAGAATTATAAACGTTTACCCTTTAACTGCAAAACTAATAAACCATACAATTCCTATAGATATTATGTACATATGAAATAAATAATTGAAAAACACATAACGTTGCCTAAATTAAATATCAAGCTGGTACCAAACATCCCACCGCTACGCATGAGTCAATTAGACCCCTGGGTGATGATACTGATGTAAACATGGTTTTAATAAGGAAGAGTAATCGCACCTACTTTTCCAGAGCAAGATAATTATAACGAAATGTTTCCATTGATAATGACAATCATATTCACACTGAGCAAATAATTTGCATCGTGAGCATAATCCGTAACGGGTTCTTTCTCCTTCTGAAGGAATGTTTCAGTCACCTGTTTATTTCGTATTTTTCTGCGTCCGAGAGCTCACAACAGAGAAAACGAAAGAAGAAGTTACTGCAAGAGTACCTAAAACAGAGCGCAGGAGTACTGATAATACAATCGCAGATAATAACATTAAACTAATTGAATCTATACCACGTGTATAATGATCAACAGCGAACGACGTAGAAATGATACCAAGGCTGGAAATTAATCATGAAATCAACATTCGTGCAAGAAAGTGTGGAGTTTTAACCTTTAATATTGCATGTATATTATTATGTAACTGTTTAATTTATTATCGATAAAAATTATCTTATACTGGTTTGTTATCAGTACCCCTAAACATTCAGAGGACTAGCATCGAAAATGCATTAATGCAACATGACATGCAATGGAATTGCTATTCTGCATGCACAACATTGAAATGCGAATACCTGAGGTAGTGTGTAAACGTTCTAGTTATATAACCTATTAACATATATAACCTATTATCATACCTTATGAATAATCCGAACGCTGTCTGTCCGTCTGAATGAGTCACCTGTTCCGACCGCAACTTAGCCGTAAGACAGGCGCAAGCCTCTTGGCCTGTTATCTGACTCAGCTCCTCAAAAGTAATTAAATTGACTCAAATGTAATTAAATTTACTCCAAAAGTAATAATTAATTACAATGTCCGAGAAACATAGCGGCTATGTTGGGCACTCAAAGTAATTATATACTTATCAACCATTACATTATCCAAATCATAATGGGCCGTTTCCGGACCTTTTACACTACTCCAGAGTGACACCGTCGTCCAGTCTCAGTATTCAGAGTGACATTGTAGTCTTGTCCCAGGATCCAGAATGATATTATCGTCCTGACCCAGTATCCAGAGTGACACTGTTGTCCAGTCACAGTATTCAGAGTGGCACCATCGTGCGGTCTTAGTTTAAGAGTAATACCATCGACCAGTCACAGAATCAGAGTGACGCCATTGTTCAGCATCAGAGTGACACCATCTTCCAGTCACAGTATCAGAGGGACGCTATCGTCCAGCTCCAGTATCAGAGTGATGCCATCGTCAAGTCACAGTATCAGAGTGACGCCATCGTCCTGTCTCAGTATCAGAGTGACGCTATCGTCCAGTCACAGTATCAAAGTGACGCCATCGTCCCGTCACAGTATCAGAGTCACGCCATCGTCCAGTCCCAGTATCTGAGTGACGCCATCGTGTAGTAACAGTATCAGAGTGGCGCTTACGTCCAGTCACAGTATCAGAGTGTTGCCATCATCCAGTCAAAGTATCAGAATGACGCTATCGTCCAGTCAACGTATCAGAGTGACGCCATCGTCCAGTCACAGTATCAGAGTAACGTCATCGCCCATCCAAAGTATCAGAGTGACGCCATCGTCCAGTCCCAGTATCTGAGTGACGCCATCGTCTAGTCACATTATCATAGTGACGCCATCGTCCAGTAACAGTATCAGAGTGACGCCATCGTCCAATCACAGTATCAGAGTGACGCCATCGTCCAGTCCCAGTATCTGAGTGACGTCATCGTCCAGTTCCAATATCTGAGTGACGTCATCGTCCAGTCACAGTATCAGAGGGACGCCATCGTACAGTCGAATTTTCAGAGTAACACCATTGCCCTTCTACTATTCGAGAGGGTCAAAATAGAATAAATCCGTCATAGGTAATCACTACTGAATGAAACATTAAACAATCTATTCATCTTTCAGTGGTTCGTATTGCAATATTACTATTTCATCAAGGTTCCTGAATTGTTCAAGCTGGGAGCAGCAACCAACTTCAGCAACCATGTCTGTAAATATCCATCATAACCTAAACCAACCTCAGCAACCATGTCTGTAAATATCCATCATAACCTAAATATCATAGTGATTAAACATATAAACGTTAGAAGATGAAGAACAACGATGGATCACATGAAAATATTAATGAAGAATGACTCAATTGACATTCTATGTCTGACTGAAACCTGGCTGGCATCAGACATTAGCACTGCCTTCATCGATATTGACAGCTTCAATGTTTATAGAAAAGATAAAGGAAGGAACGGAGGTGGAACCGTGATTTAAGTGCGATAAGAATAGTCCTCTTCTCATGTAATGTTTATCGACAGCAATGAAGTTGATGACCTTTGGGTGAACATCCAGGTATGAAAAAACAGATAGTTTGTTGTTTGTTCTCTTTACAGACCACTCAAAGCAAGTGTACAGTCTTTTCATTACATCAAAGAAATATTTCGAGAAGCTATCCTCTTAGAAAGACGCTGTACATTTTGGGAGATTTCAATGATGATAAACTGAAATTGAAATCCAACAATATGAAGTCGATTTTAGACAGACACGGACTACATCAGCTACTAAAAAATGCAACAAGAATTACTCCCGAATCTCTAACTGGATTGGATCTGCTCATAAGTAACAATCCGTCTTTCATTGTTACCACAGACGTGGAACTAATTTTTTCTCAGACCACCATGAAATAAACTGCACCATTAACATCAAAAAAAGAGGAGAAACAAGTATACAAAATAACCTGACGTACAAAAAATAATTACACCGCGGATAATTTCAGAGAATAACTAGTGGCAAGCGCCGAGATGCTAGAACCGATACATATTACAAATAACGTCACGGAGCAAGCCCAATCACTCACAGACCATCTTCTCACATGTCTAAACGCTGTGGCGCCAACGGAAACTAAAACTATGGAAACATGCTAGTTTTATGGATTACAGAAAAATTGCGAAACGAAATTGCACTCTAAGAATATCCCAATCCCAGAGCAAAACGAAGCATCACTTGGTTAGAACTATTTTGAATTCAAAATAGAGGTGTAATACAAGAAGTCAGGAGGGGAAAAATTAAATACCATCATGAGGAACTAGAACAGTGCATAAACAATCAAAAATAAACGTGGAATGTACTGAAAAGAATTGTTCCCGACAAAAAAAACCTCTCCTACTTATTCGAATACTGAATCAACTTCAGAGAAGTTTAACAACTACTTCGCTGGGGTTGGGAAACAGGTTTTTGAAAAAGTAACCCGAGAAGCTTATCAAGGATTACGGAGCGACGCTACAGATAGATGGAGTCCAAAAGCTTTCGATGGAGACAGCGACCAAGAAGCAAACGTCAAATGGAAACCAAATCAAGTATCGCAATACGAAGTAAAACGAGCTGTATTTGCCTTGAGGAACACAAATTCTACTGGAATAGATGTTCTAACCTTTCAATATCTGAAAGACAGTCTTATAGTTACCTTGCTATAAGGTAACCTCCATAGCATGTTAAATTTTTCCAGTGATCTGGAAGTATGCAATCATAAAAGCAATTCAAAAATCTGAGGACATGAATGAACCATCCATGTTTAGACCGATCAGTCTTCTGCCTGTATTATCCAAGATTGTAGGAAAGGTAATATCTATCCAATTGATTGATTACCTCATATCAAACAAGCTGCTCAATGAGTGCCAGTATGCTTATCGGCGAAAATTGTCAACAGAAGACACACTTATGAGCATCACTGAAGTTCTTTGCAAAACTTTGATAAGGAGCAGATATCTCTGCTGGTATCGCTAGACTTATCAAAAGTATTCGACAGTGTAAGCCAGACAATTCGTATTTGGCAAACTCCGCAACATCGGAATATTTCTCTACTTAGTTAACAAGTTATCCAATGAATCGGCAACAATAAGTCAAACTCGACAATGCAATTATGTCAAATTTGGCCACAGTTGCCTCTGGGTCCCTTCAAGGTTCGATACTTGGCCCTCTGTTGTTCCTGGTTTTTGTAAATGACATCGACTGTACATTATAAAAAATCAAGCGAAAATGGTTATGTACACCGATGATGTTCAAATATTGTAGTCCCAAAAACCGTCAGATCTGATTGCGCTGAAAGACGATGCTAAAACAGCCGTAACTAATCTGAAATCTTGGTATGATAAAAATGGACTCAACCTCAACTGTGAAAAAAACAAAATGCATCTTGTTCGGCTTGAACTTGAAAAGAAAAGCAGTTCCAATGAATTTCTCTACCAGGATAGGCAAATATGGCATTCCTGCTGAAGATAAGGTTATGAGTCTGTGAGTATTGTTTGATCCCAATCTTTCCTTCAAACACCACGTAACTACTCAGTGTTCCAAGTTGAATGGAACACATTTGTTCCTAAACTCGGCAAAAAATGAATTGGATTTCAAATCAAGATAACTGATTGTTCACGCTTTTGTATTTTCTCACATTACCTACTGTCTTTCAATTTGGGGAAAATGCACCCAAACACAAAGAGAGAAAGTGCAACGTTCTATAAACTTTACGGCAACAATAACATACAATGGTTACCATATAAAACGAAACTACGTAAGTCCTCTACTCGAAAAAATACAGTGGCTCAATATCGACAACAACTGGCACTTCATGAGTCGATCAGAATTCATAAAGATCTTCTAGAAAAACATTCACCCGGCAGCTAAAGGAACATATATTCCCAAGGTGAAAAGAACAATCGATTCACAAAAAATAATGATACTCTTCACGTTGAACATAGGAAAGGAGAAACTGCCTGTAGAGCTTTTTCGATCACTGGACCAAAATTCTGGAATAACCTCCCAACAAGCCTCAAGAATTTTAAATCCAACACGTCCTTCAAGAATAGGCCTAATGAACATCTATTGACCGATCAATTCAAACCCGTACCTTTGCAGACAAACACAAGCTAAATGCATAATACCAGTGACCATAAATGCAATCTGTTCATGAGCATGTTCGAAACCACCACCACCATAACTCTCGACGTTGAGACACCATCTAATCTTTTTTACTCTGACGATATATATGTTTTCTATCTTGCTACGGAAAACAATTGTCTTTGCCAATTACCATAAGTGTAAACTAGCGTCTTGTCAATTTGTATTTTTCAAATGTTCCCGTCGTTTTAGAATAATTTAAATACGAACTCGTTCTTTTCGAGGAACGATAGGCAGCTTCTAACTATGACAAAGGGTAACTTGATTTTAATATAATTCATGGAATTATTTCTAACAATTACCGTACCATTTTTGATGATACAATCATTGCCTGTTAAGCTAATATTTTGCTTTGTCTTCTATTGCATAAGTATATTGATCCGACTTGTGTACTCCTGCATTTTATTACTCTGATTGTCAATCATTTAATAATTTCCTAACTGTCTTGAAGTGTGTATATTGTTTATTCAATTGTTTGGTATGTATTTTATGTACAACTTTTTTCGTACAACTTATGTCGCCTATTCACCCCTTCATTATTAATACAATAGCTTAGACCCATCTTTACAATATGTTAGCGCTTTTCGCTTTCTCAACCCTTTATTGTATTCATATTTTCCGTATAATTCATGTCGTCCATCCACATCTTTGTCATCGTACAATAATGTAGACTACTCATTACGGAATGTTCGCACATTTTGATGTCCCAACCCTATTTTCTCGGGTCTCTATCCACATGCATGCGTGATTTCCCACCCCATGTACTGTTTATTTTCCAAACCAATGTATTTTGTTATTTATCCACCCCCAGTATTTCTGATTTTTCTACCCTGCGTGTCATTGGTTTCCCAAACGCTATGTAGTCGCAATTATTTTGTCATAAGAAACATTTTCTGTGTGTGCACAGATGAGACTATTGTAAATAATATTTCGCTCCATGTAATCCGAACCGGCTACCCCTCGAGATGAGCTGTGACGAATTAAAA
Organism: Gammarus roeselii; assembly: GCA_016164225.1. Lineage (NCBI taxonomy): Eukaryota > Metazoa > Arthropoda > Malacostraca > Amphipoda > Gammaridae > Gammarus > Gammarus roeselii. Next base: position 3,440 of record SDVV010026120.1, on the reverse strand, counting down.
TTGAACTCCCGTTTTCGTTAATTCAAGTTGCGTAGTTGATAATGAAGTTTGATGTCTTATGTTTTGGAATTTATTTCACTTCCCAACTTATGAAAACCCGTTGCCAGACGATGGAAATATATGTTTTATTAATAATAATTATTATTAAATGTTAAGCGAAGGATGATCGATAAAATTTCATGTAAAAATTGTATCCGTATTCAATTTTCTTTCGCTTTTTGACTTCATGATTCCACCGGACTAACATAAAAGACATTACTGGGAGTTACAGCACTATTAATTCCCTTCAACGACCAGGTTGATAAACTCAATCCACCGCTCATGACTGGAAACTCATTTGATGAGTCAACGATTGGGAATTTCAACTCGTACTCTGTTACCAGTGTTCTACCACTCAAGGGTAGTTAATGCGCTTATGTTGTGTGTATATATAACTTGAATTAGTGGAAAATTTTACTATATTTTTATTCATTTTAATACTGGTAACTATACTTGTAATGCGGTTTTACCACGATATGTATTAGCACATTTCCGGCCGAACTCTTCAGCCAAACTATCCCTTATTAAAATATCCGAGCAAGAATTATTTTCCATGAGAATGATCATCAAGTGATATTAGAATCAATATTCATACACAAGTGATGATATTGTTGATGTTCCATGTTGCACAATGCCGGGCATAGTGATGATACGGAGTTGACTCATTTGAATTTTAATCCTCAAAATCGAAAATAATTCAATGGAGATATTCTTTGTGTTGTACGACTGTTCATTTTTCAAAATAAAATCTATTCATTGCATAAAAAACAGGAAAACAACATTGGCTTTTTTGTTCCCCCGCACAACAAACGTAAACTCGAGAAGTATTAGTGTGTTGTGTGTTTGATAATTTGTACGGGAGAGTGCTTAGCAAGAGAATTAGTCATTACGGATGGTCCGATTAACGAGGAACAGTGTGTCTTTAGGACTGGTAGAGGGCAGATAAGATTTTGGTAGTGAGACCAGTCCGATAGACGTACCTTGTGGAGATAAAAGATGTATTCTGGGCCATCCTGAATCTGAAAAAGGCCTATGATAGGGTGTGCAGGGAGGCGTTGTTGTTGTTGTTGTTGTTGTTGTTGTTGTGGTTGTTGTTGCGGGTGTATGAAGTAGGCAAAACTTTGGATGGAACGGTCCAAAATATCTCTGTTGAGAGCAGAGGACTGAGATATGTGGCGAGTGAAACACATATCCCAGTCTGGGACTGGCAGGTGAAAACCGGGTTGAAATCTAGAGTGAGGTAAGGGTGCAAGTGTTGAGCTTACTGATGAGTGCGATGAGCTATTAGATATTGGTCATGGAAGCAAAGAGAGGTAGTATGAGGAGGTGGTCGCGTACCCCACTACTGTCATCACAAAGTTGAAAACTTACATATATGCATACAATGAACATCAAAATGTAATAAAATTCAAATGTACATAACCTCAAAACCCGTCACCCGTTAGCCGTCTGTCCGTTCGTCCGTCCGTCTGTTTGTCTGAATGATTCACCCGTTAGAAACCCGTATGCCACCCTTGCCACCCGTAAGGCTCTTTGGCATGTTATCTGACTCACGATAAGCTAAAGTCCCCACCAGTAAGTAATTTGGTCAATAAGTAATTAAGCTAACCCAAAAACAATTAATAATTACCCGAACTATAATGAAACGCCAAAGCGAGGCTGAACGTAGACATGTATCGTTACCTTGACAGTGTGTAAGGCCGCCGTACGCGATAACGAGATAGCATCTAACCACGAGACAGTGATGGATAGAGTTCTGCCTCTACGCTAGCGACCCAGTGGTATCATCCCAATTGAATGGTACCGTATGACTGTTTGAAATAACAACGGTGCCTGCGACACTAAATGATACGACATATAACTATGTACTATAAAAAATAATTAAATCCTACACATACAGTCAACCTCCTATGTACGAGGCTAACATTTCTTGCGGATATGCCAATTGAATTACCTGAAATTCATACAATAATACTCACCCTTTACGATACCTGTTTACAAATCCTGTCACAACGCTATAAGTGTCTTTAAAAAAACTAAATAAGTTGTAGATCAAGCAATGACTAGCAATAAATACCCATTGAATCAACAGCGGGGGCCTGCGACACTAAATAATACGACATATGAATAAATGTATACAATTAAAAACAAATATATACTACACATGCAACCAGATCGATTAAATACTACAATACCATTTACAATACCATTTACTCCTATGTGCCAGGCTAACATTTCTTGCGGCTATACCAAAGCAATAAGCCCTAACTTTAATCCATACAATAACACTTACCCTTTACAATACCTATTAACAATCCATTAATAATAATAAACAATCAATATTGACCAGGGCTGTTTCGTACATAGGATCTCCAGGGCTGTTTCGTACATACAATTTCCCCCAGGACTGTTTCGTACATATAATTTCCCCCAAGGGCTGTTTCGTAGTTATAATTTACCCCCAGGGCTGTTTCGTAGTTATAATTCCCCTCAAGGACTGTTTCGTTGTAGTTATTTCCCCCCAGGGCTGTTTCGTAGTTATAATTGCCCCCAAACCTGTTTCGTAGGTATAATTTCCCCCTAGGGCTGTTTCGTAGTTATAATTTCCCCCAAGGGCTGTTTCGAAGTTACAACTTCCTCCCAGGGCTGTTTCGTAGTTATAATTTTCCCCAAGAGCTGCTCCGTTGTTATATATACTACTTGTAGTCTATCAGTACACTTGCACTGGAGACGGATGTAATTCCTCTCCCAATTACGTAGGCTACACTTCAACCACGGTATGGGAACACCTTGGGACGCACACTCAAACTGGATCCATCCTAAAGCACCTACAAGAAATTCACGAAATAGACCGGATGACAGGGGAAGACTTAATCAAATATGTGACCATTGTTAGAATATGCCCATCCGAACGACACCCCATCTTCACCGAATCAATTCTGATCAAGTCGGAAGCACCTTCATTGAACTCTGACCGTTTGTTGGAGCTTTTCAAACACCGACAACAGTAGCAATTGAAATATATAGGTTTTTAAGTTCGGAATTCTAATATTGCATTTCGTTTTGCTGTTCATTTTCAATAGGATCCAACGTACTTGTCATTTGATAGGTTCACTACTATAATTCGTGTTTGTTTCTCTTCTGTCAGTTTGTTTTCTACTTTAGTTTTATGAAAGTTTCCTTTATTATTGGTTAGCAAGATCTCCAGTGAAATGCCAGTCGTGTATGGACACTTGTTGACAACCGGAAGCTCGTCATTACCTCACCGCGTGCTTACATTATTATCTACTTAATGATTGTCCTCAATCATCTTTCGAAAATTGTCTCAGCGAAATAAAGAAGCATTCAGAACGATAGCACAGCTCAGTGTGAAGTTAAAACAAGTTAAAAGTAATCGTCAG
>SDVV010026119.1:0-12311 GCA_016164225.1 Gammarus roeselii | reverse complement strand
GTTACAACAAGAAACGTGAGCGCGGACGCATGAATGCGCTTTCGACGTGACCGCAACGCGTTACAGCAAGCAACGTAAGCGCCGACGCATGAATGCGCTTTCGACGTGACCGCAACGCGTTACAGCAAGCAACGTAAGCGTCGACGCATGAATGTGCCTTCGACGTGACCGCAACGCGTTACAGCAAGCAACGTAAGCGTCGACTCATGAATGCGACTTCGACGTGACCGCACCGCGTTACAGCAAGCAACATAAGCCCCGACGCATGAATACGCCTTCGACGTGACCGCACCGCGTTACAGCAAGCAACGTAAGCGCCGACGCATGAATGCGCCTTCGACGTGACCGCAACGCGTTACAGCAAGCAACGTAAGCGCCGACGCATGAATGCGCCTTCGACGTGACCGCAACGCGTAACAGCAAGCAACGTGAGCGTCGACGCATGAATGCGCATTCGACGTGACCGCAACGCGTTACAACAAGCAACGTGAGCGTCGACGCATTTATGCGCCTTCGACGTGACCGCAACGCGTTACAACAAGAAACGTGAGCGCGGACGCATGAATGCGCTTTCGACGTGACCGCAACGCGTTACAGCAAGCAACGTAAGCGCCGACGCATGAATGCGCCTTCGACGTGACCGCAACGCGTTACAGCAAGCAACGTAAGCGTCGACGCGTGAAAGCGCATTCGACGTGACCGCAACGCGTTACAACAAACAACGTGAGCGCCGAAGCATGTATGCGCCTTCGACGTGGCCGCAACGCGTTACAGCAAGCAACGTATGCGCCGACGCATGAATGCGCCATCGACGTGACCGCAATGCGTTACAGCAAGCAACGTAAACGCCGACGCATGAATGCGCCTTCGACGTGACCGCACCGCGTTACAGCAAGCAACGTAAGCGCCGACGCATGAATGCGCCGGATCGATAATGCTCATCATCACCACCCAGGGTATCTTGTAAAGTTAAACATCAGGCTCAGGTTCCTGTACATTCAAGAAGAACTTGAATGGCTTACCAACGTTGTTCAGTTTGTCTGTTAACGTATGTATAAGGATGAAATTTTCCGAGCATGCTTTCACTTTTCTAGTGATTAAAAAAAAATGATGCATTTAAACCTATGCTGAGTATTTCGTCATGCCATTGCAAGACCGCGCGGATTCCTGTATTTGGCCTCAGTGTGGATCCAGTGTGAACCGTCTCAAACCATGGGCGTTGCTAACATTGTCGTTAGAAAATGAAATTGTTTTCTTCTAGCATGTACCAACTGACCCATCAATTAGCTATATAATTTTGTACATAAATTAAGGCTTTGATCACTTTGTAATTTGATAGTCTCTTCGCTATTTGTTACGCACTCTAAGTCTAAGCCAATAGAACGCAGTGCGTTCGGACGAGTTGTTACTAGTCAACAGAGTTATACGATGACAGATGCTGCCACATCTTCAACTTCTTAACATTGACCAATATATGTTGATGTTTAGGAAACGAAATAAGATTTAAACATGTCAATAAGCCCCGTAAATTAATATGATTGAACGGATGTTGACATTTAGTTACGGGAAGCAGACACATCGGCTTCAAGGATTTAGAGATTTAAAAAGATTTAATGTTCATTTAGGTATAATGACTTCATGACAAAATTAGAGAAATATCAGAATACACAGATGATACGTACCAAGTTTTTGTCAGCGTCAGCTATTTTGAAGCAGAACATTTGCTATATGGATAAATTTAATATTAAATTATAGCTAAGTTTGGGAAGTAAGTGAGCCTCCACATCCCACCAACAGATGGACATTGTTGAAGGGAATTCTTTATTCTCTCCTTTTTAATGCGTCGAGACATAAAAGTGTTACATTGGACCATTGACTCCAAGAAAAATAAGCAAAGCATGTATGGCACCAACATTTACTTTATCATGGCAATATAATTGTTCGACAACATTTACTGAAATAATTGAGAGTAGAAAATGTCCGATATTAGGTTGTTTAATACATTACTCACACATTGTTTGCCACACGATGACATCAATTTGAAGCTAACAGTATAATTTGCATGGCATGTACTGCATATGCATACGGAAAGAACATTTTAATAAGTCAAAATAGATGGGTATAATTAATTAACGATTTTTTACATGAACGAGATTACTAGAAATTTTAATAGATTAAACGGGAAAAAAAACAATGAAGGCTTTTATAAAATGAAACTGATGAACCACGGATAGATGACTCGGTAAATTGCATTCAGGAAGTAAATTACAATTCAAGAATTCCTGCACGTACATCTTCAAAAGGTGTAATTTTAGTTCACGTTTGAAGGTTGCTATACTTTAACCCGTCCGTAAATCAATGGCAATCGAATTCCCAGTTTTAGCAGCTCAGTATTTTCAAAATAGTTGAGACTGTGTTGATTACTTACGGAGAATTTACAATTCTGCATTCAAACGAAGGTCGTACATGGATTATTTCTTATGAAAAAATCGCCATCAATGTTAATTAAATGATTCAAAGCTTTGTACGTGAACACCTCAGCGGAAAAGTTAATGGTACGGCACAGTGGGAGAATGTTCTATTGACAGTAAAGAGGCAACGTGTGGTCACGTCTGCTAGCATGTGATAGTGCTTTATGACCTGCTTTTGACTAAGAACGATAGGTCTTAGGTGTATTTTGTAGGTAGGACCATACACGTTAACACAATACTTTAGAAAGGGATGAATAAGGCTATAGTACACAATATTTTCGCAGGAGTCGTGTAACAAGTTTTAATTTTTTTAAGCACAACACACGATTTGGATAACTTCTCATCAACAAATGAGACGTGATTTTTCCACTTAAGTCTCTGATCTACCATTACACCAAGTAACTTTATTTGTGCTACATGTGCAGCCTGGTGACCGTTCCATTCGACTTGCTCGTTGGAATGGGTATTTTCCTCCTGGAAAATATCATAACTTGCGTCTTGTCAACATTTAGCGTCTGCTTGTTGGATGTGAACCAGTTTGAGATGTAAACCAATTGAACATTCATATTGGTAATAGTATCATTGAGTATTTTTCCGGTCGAATAAACTGTAAGTACAAAGGATTACCTGTTGCTAGTGTTTACAATGTCATGAGTATAGATAAGGAAGAACATAGGACAAAGGATCGACCCTTGTGGTAATCCTATATTTAGCGTACTGACAGATGATGATTGGTTATTCCAACTCACTAAGTGTTTTATATCCAGCTCCTATCAATGGAACCAACTCCATGGTGCTGTAATTTTACAACCAAATTCTCGTGAATCACGCAATCGAAGGTTTTGCCAAGATCCATATGAGTTGCAACAGTGACTCTCCTACTATCAAGCCCATCAACAACGTCTCCAGCAAACGTTAATAGAGCATGCTCTGTGGGCTTGAAAGCCTGAAAGCCAATTTGATTTTGGCAGAGTAGGTTAATTGAGACAAACAAGTTAAAAAGTCCAGCATAAAATATTTTTTCAAAATCTTTATTTAACACGTACAAATACAGACATACAGACACTAGGCCGTATCCCCAAGATAGGGGGTGGCCTACGACAAGGCGCACCTCACACCATCATACGCTCACACTCACACAAGTTAGCCCTTTTGTGCTAAAGGGTTCGGCCGGTAACCCTGCGACACACACTCTGGGTCACGAGTGCAGTTCGAGGATCCGTTGTCAGCAGCAGGGCCCGACAGTTTTCATTGGCTTACCCCCACAGCGTCATAATAGCTGGCCTCCCCCCCCGCCTACGACCATCCCGACAGAGAGATGCCATGGGCGGGAAAGCACATCAGAGCAGCGTCAAAATCAACCATTCACAACCATTCTCCACTCACGCCTGTTCATTGCACGTTCTCTCGCTACTTCCACATTCATGTCTCTCCTTCCTAACGCCTGCTTCACACCATCCATCCACGCAAACTTCGGTCTACCTCTAGTCCTGTGACCACTCGCCTCCGCATTCATCACCTTTTTCACCAATCTCCCTTCATCCATCATTTCTATGTGCCCGAACCATCTCAGAACACCCTAATCCACTCTGTCCTCCAACTTCTTCACCATCCCTGTTTTGATTAAAACCACGTCGTTGGTGATCCGGCCTCTCAGCATTACTCCAGCCATGCTCCTCAAACATCTCATCTCGAAAACATTCAACCTTCTTCTCTCCTCTGCTCTGACCCCCAAAGTCTCAGCTCCGTAGAGCACACTTGGGACATCAACACCTTCATACAGCCCTCTCTTTACTTCCAGCCCCACCGTCCTACAGCTCATCACTCTTCAGTGCACCCAACACTTTACATCCCTCCTTCACTCGCGCCTACACTTCAGTTTCAACTAGTTCAATCTCCGCATGGGAGCCCAGATACTTAAAACACTGAACTTCCTCCAGGAGCTCTCCATTTAGGAGAACACTAGGGGGACATCTCCAAATGCTCTATATTTAGGGGGACATCTCCTTTCTTTACTCTTACCCATGTTCACTCGAAGCTTCCTCCTCTCAAACACTCTACCAATCTCAGACACTAGCCTTCATAGCTTCTCCTCTGAATTTGCAACCTGGGCCGTATCATCAGCAAATAGTAACTGGCTCAATTGCCAACTCCGCCCACTCGCTTCGAACAGTTCCAAGTCACGTTCCAGCACACTTGCGTTCACCTCCCTGACCACTCCATCCCTATAGAGGTTGAACTGCCAGGGACACATCACGCAGCCATGTCTCAGTCCCACTTGCACTGTGAACAAATCAGTCACATCGTTCCCCACTCACCTCGTTTCCCACTCACTTCGTTTCCCACTCTGACAACCCAGAAACTCTGTATCGCTTTCAACATCGCTTTCCTGTCAATCCTGTCGTATGCCTTCTCCAGATCCATGAAGGCCCAGAACACATCCTTTCCTTTGGCAAACACTTCTCACAGACCTGTCTTACTGCAAAAATCTGATCGCCACACTGTTCCTTTTCAATTACGCAGTCCGTACAGTCTCTAATCCTTTTGATCAGCACTCTCCCGTACAACTTATCAACCACACATAACAGACTGATACCTCTCGAGTTGCAGCATTCATTTTTATCTCCTATGCCCTTATATAGCGGAACAATGCAGGCACTGCGCCACTCAATCGGTATCACGCCTGCCACAAAGCACAAGTTCGGTAACCTCACCAACCATTCGACAATCGTTAATCCACCCTTTTCAGGCACCCGTCGCAACGCCATCCTAACCAAGGGCTTTCCCTGCTTTCATCACCTCCACCGCCTCCTGCCTCCTGGTAATGTCCGCCACAAGTCTTTCTCCCAAAACTATCATCCGAGCTCCACCACCCACAACAACAATGTCAACCTCTCTGTCAATACTCGGCCTACCTCTTCCGTACATCACCACTTTCCAACAACAACTGGCCATCTCATCTTTCACCATTTCCTCCTTTCCGGTCTCTCCCTTTTTCACCCTCTTCGCCTCTTTTCAAAACATATTTTTGTTCTCCTCAAAATTCTGTCACAACCGTCTGCCCAACCTGGCATCAGCGTCCATTTTGGCTCGCCTCACCACCCGCTTCACCTCGTTTCTTCTCTGTTAGTAACTTTCATAGGCCACCACTGACTTCACCAGCAACCACTCTTCAAACGCTCCTCTTTTCCCTGCCACCGCCAGTTTGACCTCCTCGTTCCACCACTCGCAACCTTTCCTTCTGCACCCGCCCACATGGCGCGCACCACACAGCTTCGTCGCCCATCTCAGCAATGCATCTCTTAACCTCTTCCATTCTTCCTCCACAAATCTCATGTCCTGTCCTCTCACGTTGTCATATTCTTTCCTCATCGCATTCTGGAACTCCTCGGCTCTACTTCTCACATTCATTCCACTCACTTTCCTACCTCTTTTCCTCCTCGCACTTGTTTGTTGCTCTGCCACTTCTGCTCCACTTATAATCTATCTCCCACCAGCAGATGGTCAGACACTCCTCCACCCTCCCCTCTCAACACCCGCACATCCAACAGCCTCCCCACCACTCTCCTCGATATCAGCACAAAATACATCAGTGCTCTCTCCACCACTGCACCACGGGTCATCCTTACCCATGTGTACTTGTGGATATCTCGCTTCTTGACCAAACTGTTCCCGACCACCAACTCCTGCTCCATACACAGCCCTATCAGGTTATCTCCACTCTCGTTTCTACCGGGAACGCCATACCTCCCTATCACATTCTCCATTACTACATCTCCAACTCTCGCATTAAGGTCACCCAGTACAACTACATTGAAACGACATGCAAAACTCTCAATACACTCACTCAGGTAGGTCCAGAATTAGTCCCTCTCCTCTTCACTCCACTCGCTGCCAGGTCCGTGTGCACTCACAAATGCCCATTTTTCTATCCCTAACCTAACTTTCACCCACATCAATCTTGAGGACACTTCCTTCCTTTTGGTAGCGCTATGAGCCAACCGATCACTCAATATCAAGACCACACCTTCTCGTGTCCAACCTTCCTCCACACTAGACATTTTTCCACTTACCACACCAAACTCACATTCACCCTTACCTTTCAATTTCGTCTCGCTCAGCGCCAACACATCTAACTTCCTCCTCGCAAACATCTCACCAATCTCTCTTCTCTTAACCTCATTCGTACTACAGCCACGCAAGACTTATATTGGGCGATAATTCTTAATGTCAGTTTTGCTTATATTTATAAAAATTAGACTAATTTTAGCGATTTGAAGTGCATCATGAAAAAATCTTCGTACGAATAACTTATTGATAAGCTGGGTCAAAGGAGTTACAATAGTCCCAGGTGTAGCTTCAATTACATTGGTTGGGATGTTACCCCAGCCAGTGCTGCAACTGTTTTTCAAACCATTAATGATAACTTTTACTTTGTTTGAGTCGGTAGGGTTAAAGTTTGTCTGTTCAGGAAATGTTTCTCTAAATAATGTGCAAAGGGATTAGACCATTATTCAGAGAAGTATTTGAAATCGTCTGTGGATCAGTGATGATTTAACGATCAATAATAATTGAATCCGGATTACACTGTTTAGTTTTTTTAGAAGGTTACCTAAGATTTTCCAGACTTTTTGCTATTTCCTTGAGAAGTCTCAATTAGATTTTGGATATAGTTTTCACCAGCAGTATTTGTCATTTTATTGAACGCATTTTTGTATTGTTTAAAGTCACCTTTACCCTTTTGTATCCACGGTACAATCTGTCTTCTTTTTCTGAGACAAGTAAAGCAGGAGTCTTCCACGGATTCTCAGCTTGTTTGTGACTTAGAGGTCAAACGCCTTTGGTCATCGGAAGTTGACCGCTGGTACTGCCACCAGCAGCATGAGATCTCAAGCGGCAGCGTTGCTCCGCACTACCGACCACAGATACTGGCAACTATATCGAAACACTCCGAAAAGATACCAGAACTTTTTAGTCTCCAAAACCCCATAAAAGGGGAGCCCTTGAATTTGGTATCCAACCATGCAAGCTGTTGGCTCGAGCTCATGGTTTCAAACAGCTGGCCCCGACAACGCGCAATCTCTAACACTATAGTGACTCCAGGATGTATACTTCACTCAATTGAAGAAGTAGTGTACTGTTTTCATGTGTTGAGTCATACTTGTTAGAAATATTTTTTTAGGCAAATTATCAACTTTTCCCTCTTGAAATCTGTGTATAAGTAACCAAATTTCCTTATCAAAACTTTGCCTCTATTTGAGCACAGCTTTTGACTAGGGTATGAAGAATTGACAGTATGGCTCACTATGAGGCCTTGCGGTGGAAGAATGAAGCCCCAAAAAGGTATAATTAGAAAAAAATCTAGATAATAGAAAGGAACACTGTTCGATTTTTGAGAGGGTGGTATGAGCACAAAAGAGGTGACGGTCAGAGCATAAAAGGGGAGACGGTCAGTGCATATAAGGGGTGACGGTCAGAGCATATAAGGGGTGACGGTATGAACATAAAAAAAGGGTGACGGTCAGAGCATAAAAAGTGTGACGGTCAGAGAATAAAAGAGGTGACGGTCAGAGCAGAAACGAGATGACGGCCAGAGCACAAAAAGGTATTGGCCTGTGCATAAAGAGGCGTCATTTGATCACATAAGTGCGCAGGCCTAAGCATAAAGGAGCTCGCCCTGTGCATAAAGAAGTGTTGGCCGGAACATAAAAGGTTTATGGCTTGATCATGAAAGGGCGCCGACCTGAGCATAAAAGGACGCTGGTATGAACATAAAGAGTAGCCAGCCAAAGCAAAACGAGGCGTTGGTCTGAGCATGAAGAGACGCCATCCGAGCACAAAGGGTGCCAGCCTGAGCTCGAAAGGACCCCGGACGGGTCTTGAATGGCATCGGTGTGAGCTTAGAGAAGCTCTGGCCTAAGCATAAAGTAGCGCGGGCCAGAACATAAATGTGCGCCACCTGAGCACAGAGGTGCGCCGGCTTGAGAATGAAGGGGCGCCGACGGCAGGAGCACAAACAGGGCCGGCTGGAGCATTAGGAGGCACTGGCATGAGCATAAAAGACTCCGGTTTAAGCATACAAGCGCCGGCTTGAGCATGAAAAACGGAGATGTAAACTGAGAAGAGTACCAGCCTGAGCAGGATGGGGTGCAGGCAGAATGAGCACAGAGGGTCACCCCCCTGACCATGAGGGGCTCCAATCTGGGATGAGCACAGAGGGGCACCACCCTGACCATGAGGGGCTCCGATCTGGGATGAGCCCAGAGGGGCACCCCCCTGACCATGAGGGGCTCCGATCTGGGATGAGCACAGAGGAGCACCACCCTGACCATGAGGGGGCTCCGGTCTGGTATGAGCACAAGGGGCACCACCCTAACCAAGAGGGGCTCCGATCTGGGATGAACACAGAGGGGCACCCCCCTGACCATGAGGGGGCTCCGCTCTAGGATGAGCACAGAGAGGCACCACCCTGACCATGAGGGGTCTCCGGTCTGGGATGAGCACAGAAGGGCATCAACCTGACCATGAGGGGCTCCGATCTGGGATGAGCACAGAGGGGCACCACCCTGACCATGAGGGGGCTCCGGTCTGAGATGAGTACAGAGGGGCACCACCCTGACCATGAGGGGGCTCCGGTCTGGGACGAGCACAGAGGAGCACCCCCCTGACCATGAGGGGGCTCCGGTCTAGGATGAGCACAGAGAGGCATCACCCTGAAGAGGAGGGGGCTCCGGTGTGGGCATTAAATGCTGCACCTCCATCAATATAATGAGACCGTGGGTGTGCTCATTGTATCGCCCGTCCTTCCATAAATCCAATCATGGTGCACACAAGCACGGTATTTGTTCATTGTTGTATCTTGATGTATTCTTTATGCGTTCGATGACACGGATGAATGAGGTTCTGTATTGACTTTCGAAGATTGAATGCGCTCGATAATCTGAGCCATAAACCAAACAAAATTGGTCTCACAAAGCTGTACGCAGCACGTTTGTATGTACAGTAGGTCTTAATACAACCTTTCGAAACTTAAAATGCACCCAAACTCAGTGTTGGTTATAATATTGTATCTAAATACCCACAATCAGTGTTGACCGCTATATTGTATCTACTATCTAGACACATTTTCAATACTTAGGCAATTTTTTCCAGAGATGAATTTGGAAGAAGTAGTTTTAAAAAATACCTGGACACAGAATTTTTGCCAACACGGCCAATACTGAGACAAGATAACAACTCCTGCCAGCATTTCTCAGTGGGGTATTGAAACCATTACTGAGGTCATGGACCCACGAATGTTTTGTATGCAAACATAAAGGATATTATCAGCGGTCTATTAGTCAAATTAAGTAATCATCTTACGCAAATACGAAAGGCCTTTACTTCCTTTGTCAAACAATGACGTGGTCCACTTCTCTTAAGGAGCAATCAGCTGGCAACATATTGCTAATAATCATTAGCCGTAAGTTAGCAGCATTTGGACATTTCTAATGACGGTCATGTCAAGGATGATTTAGGGTGGTCCCCGCGGACGGGTTGGGTCATTAGGCATTGCGATGGTGTCTTACACAGTAGCCTGAAGAGTATTCGAGTGAGGATGTGTCCAGAAAAACACCGAGACTTGCCAAGCGTCCAGAGAACGTCTAATACGATAACAAGACGAGTCACAGTGGATTGCAAGACTTGTCTTAATGTATAGGAGATACATGGGCTTCCACTGAACACCAAGTCTTACAAACAATTTGTCACAATCAACATCAAGGCGCTTCTCAGCGGACAAGATCTCAAGAAAAGGGGATCTATCTTCAGCCCTGTTAACCTAACCAAATATCTTCAACCCTGCTAACCTAACAAAACATTTTCCAACAGGTAAGCAGACAAGCACGATGATTGTGTTGGTTAAAATACAGTAACTAAATTACAAAATCATTCCTGTATCCGATTCATGCACGTAAGTTTGAACAAAGCTTCCTGAAAATATACCCAGATGTTGTAGTGGATATTGAAGTGCGCATATAATTGATGCTTGACCTTAGTAGTTTCGACTAATGCTCTGAATAGCTGGGTTGATTCGCAGACCACAGTTTAATAACAATTATTGCGAATCCGTTCTAGATACTGTGTTGGCTCCTCGTTGATCCCTGTTTGTCAATTGAACGTTTTGACCAGTCATTTGATGACATGTAACCCTGAATGACACACGAACGACACTATTGAATGACAGAATGAAGCAAATTATCTAACTAGCTGTTGTGATAACGTTGTCAACTGAACGATATCATAACACAGATTGTTCTGCTACAATTTTTTTTATAATTAAGCCTGAAGGCCCCGGGATGATTCCTCCATCATTCATCTCCTAAGGCCCCCAAAGATAGGGAGACCACTGATCATTAACTGACCGAGGTAATAGGCTTACAAGAGTAGTGTATAGTTGTGCGAAAATCGCCCTGGGAAAGTTGTGCAAAAATCGCCCTGGAAATGTTGTGCAAAAATCGCTCTGGTAAAATTGTGCAAAAATCGCCCTGGAAAAGTTGTACAAAAACCGCCCTGGAAGAAACGGGGTACGAGAATCGCCCTGTGAAGGAATTAGATTGGTGATAATTAGGATGTATGTTATTTGTGGAGGATTTAGATAGACGATAATGTGGGTGTATGCTTTTAGTGAAGGAATTAGATAGAAAATAATTAGTGAATGTATGCTTTTAGTGCAGGAATTATACCAAGAATGCAGGTTTTTTGTGACTCGACCGAATATGTTATTTTGTGAAGGAATTAGATATAGGATGACTAGATATTTGAACCTTTTATCGAATGAATTGGTTAGGATGTAGGTTATTTGTTTGTGACTCAGTCGCAGTATTTCTCTGACATTGTAGTTACATGCTAAGACAAATTGATCAAGTTAGTTACTGATGATACGTAGAGATACCATGAACGGAGGTTTTTTGTGACTCGGCTAATGCATTTGTTAGATCGCATCTCGAGTGATCTGTTCTACTTGGGTCACGGAGGTTTTTTTTGTGACTCGACCGAATATGCTTTTAGTGAAAGAATTATATACGCGATAATAGTGAGTACTTATATGATTTTGTGAAGGAATTAGATAGATGATAATTAGGATGTATGCTTTTATTGAAGGAAATTAGATATAGGATGACTAGATCTTTGAACCTTTTATCGAATGTATTAGTTAGGATGTATGTTATTTGTTAGTGACTCAGGCGCTGTATTTCTGTGACATTGTAATTTTATGTTAAGACAAATTGATGAAGTTAGTTACTGATGATACGTAGAGATAACAGGAACGCATATTTCTTATGAGTTGGCCGATGTATTTGTTAGGATGTATATTATTTTTAGTATGTCCGACTTACTCGCTGTATTTCTCGGACATTGTAGTTTTATGTTAAGACAAATTGATCGAGTTAGATACTGATGATACGTAGAGATACCAGAAATGCATGTTCTCTATGAGTAGGCCGATGTATTTGTTTAGTATGTATGTTATTTTTAGTATGTCTGACTTACTCGCTGCATTTCTGGGACATTGTAGTTATATGTTTATTTTCTTCTATTCTGGTCAAGTGAGTTGCTCACGATACATGGAGACTGGCCGTGACGGGTATGGAAGAGGGGAGGGATCGACCGGACTCAGGCGGTGTCCAAACCGCAAATGCTAATGAGCGATATTATCTCATGATGTGTGGTCACACAATGATCTTATCTCGAGATAAGAACATATTGGGGAATTCAGTTGCCTTACGATATCTTTCAGATTCCTTACGACATCTTTTTGCTTTTATTTACGAGTGCTTACGTACGGATTAGGTCTTCTCG